>JAVKPL010012255.1:0-57005 GCA_032173675.1 Gastrolobium villosum | reverse complement strand
TCCACCCATATGATCCATGTCGTAATAATATCTTACGACTAGCTGTCCCTATTCTAAGAGCATCCCCCATATGTTTCTTCTTTGTGCATTTACATCACATATCTCTACTATACTAACAGTTACACCAATGCGGAACACTTGCTCGTCTCATATTACTTGTATACGCTAATCATAGTCTCCAGGAACATAATCCGCACGGAGATACCCATACTGTCACGTCTTACAACTTGCACCCAGTGCACAGAGGGGTTTATATTCATAATACATCTGTATATAACAGCCAACGTGTACCCAGTACACACCAGATTACATATGGACCCATTCCACTTGGCTTCTGTATCATACCTGTGTATAACTGCAAAACTGTTTTGTATTACCACATGGGCTACCCCCATAATCATAGTAGTATAATAGTCATATCACATATACTTATGGTGCACTGTTTCTTCCTTGATTATTCTTCTCCAAGATTATTTTCTCTTTACTTTGAATATTCACTTGGCATGGTTCACAGCATAATCTCTATTCCATGAACCCTAAACTTTTCTCAAAGTTCTGTACACATTTCACATCTCTTAAGATAAGTATCATATCTCTCATCACACGGGGATCTTCTAATCATCTCCGTCCAATAACAGAGAACTAACTTCGTCTCAATCCTTGCACTGAAATTTACATTAGTCACTGCATTGAAATTCTACCCCAGTCCTTACACTGAAAATTTTACATCAGCTTTTGCACTAAAATTCTACATCAGTCCTTGCACTGAGAACTACTCGTCAGTCCTTGCACTAACACTTACACCTCCGCTCATTAGGTAATCTCATCATTCTCATTTTGGCATTACACCCTAGCTCTTTTGCTAAACACATAATTCTGTACTCTATGCTCATTTTATACATCAATTCTTTCGCTAACCACTTTATTTCACACTTTATATTGCAACTTAGTTCACACACTAACCACATGGTTTCACATTGGGTTGTACCTTAGCTCATTCTCTAATCATATCATCTCACCTTATTGTTATACAACAATAACTCACAAAATCATGCCACCGTCCTAATCCATTGTTTGCTACGGCTCACATAAACATACGCTCAATACTATAGAGCAACTAATCAATTTTCCTGATCACTTTCACCCTTGGTGGTTGTAGAATATCCCTTTACCTTGAAAATACCTCTACTCAGTCAATCACTCCATATCAAATACCAATGTTTTCACAAGCGCACTACAGTTAGTAGTACTTATATATATACCACAAGATCATAATTTATTTACAATTCTCATTATTATCTTACACATGACTGTACATCTCAACCGTCCTATTCATTTATTACTGACACGTCTGCCAATTTGAATCGGCATCCGTTAACTACAATGGTTCCTTCATTGTACATTTATCTTATGTCATCCATGGCGATTCCTTCACTTTTCCTTATACATATAACACATAATTAATTCATCTCACCTATATTTAATCAACACTACCTCTTTATGGATTTCAATCCCGTATTTCAATATCTTCAAATTAACACTTCACTAACATAATAATTTCAATTGGTCAAACCCCTTAGGATTATACATCAAATATCCCACTTGCTTCTCTACATTAACCATCCCAATTCATTTAAGTGTACACCACCTTTCCCGGTCTGATAACCGCTAATCAGACATAACGTATTTAACTCATACATACACATATATGTTCTCATTTCTCAATAATTCCTCAGGTTCTAAACCTATCACCTTGATGAAGTCTATTCACCAAGTCCACTTGTACATAATTGTCGTACTATACTACACATATAGTTGGAAGTTTCACCAATCTCATAAACTCATCTCAATTATATATTTATTATTCACAGTACTACCGAGTTGGTCTCTGCTAATACCGTGCATATCATAGGTTTGTTTACACTTTTACTTATAACACAATCTTCTTTTAACTTTCATCAAGAGTCAGACAAATATTTAAGTCTGTTTTTCTTAAGTCTTCTAATATTCATACTTTACTTACTGTCGTCTCTTGTCCATGGAGCAGTTAACACTGCAGCCACAACATCAGGCTAAAGACTAACATTCGGTGCTCCAAGGTTACTACGCAGGCTTCTTACGATGACCACACATGTAACACAAAGGAATAGGTTGATCAGACCCACACTACGGAATCATATATACAGTAATCGATAAGAATCTACATACAACTATGCAGCACATAACACATCTATACATTATCAGAGTTCCCTTACAAAACTGCTCTGATACAATAAAATGGAACAGCCTATTGTACACCGGTATTGTTAATATTAATTATGATATTAAGCGCAGTTACAATCACAACAATTCATTTATAAAAATACGAATAAACTTTTTCCGATTATTACGCAAGCGATTAAAACATAAAAGCGTAATAATTAAAAGCTGTGACTGTAACTGTAAACTCTTGCGAAATACTTATTTAACTATTTTTATAGCTACTTTACTTATTATAAGACACAAAGGGGTCCTCATAAACCCATGATACACACTAGGATGACAGGAGCAGTGGAGCAAGGAGAATAACTAGACAAAGGATCCCTTCATCAAGACTTAGGGATTTTTTGTGTTAAGGACACGTGTAAATGCATTGTTGAATTAGAGACAGGTGTAGGAAATAAAGGGAAGTGAATTGTAAAAGTCACACGTGTAGGGCGGGGGAAAGAGGATTTTGTACAAAAGGGGGAAACAGGGGACATTAGAAGGTCATTGAATTCATTTGTTGAAACACTTGGTTATCATTGAATAACATTCTCTCTCTGTTGCTCAGAGGTATTACCCATTTTTTGCATTTCTTGATTCGCTTTCGTTCAATGCGGTCAGCATATAGGAAATTACAAGGCAAAAAGAGGAAGAAAATGACTCAATCAATGCAAGAAAAGCAGAGAAAAAGAGTAAAAATATCCAAAGTCTGAATATCAAAGAAGATGAACAAAAGGAGGCAAAAACATATCAAAAAGACCTAGGTTCCCACGCTCTCAGCGCGGGAGTGGCGCTGAGAGCGCGAGAAGGCAAAAATGGACAGAAGGAACCGCGCTCACAGCGCGGGGATGGCGCTGTGAGCGCGGGAAGTGAAAAAGTGGCAGTAACTCCCACGCCCTGAGCGCGGGAGTGGCGCTCTGAGCGTGGGAGGCGCGAAAGTGAGAAGATTCAAAAATGCAAATTAGGTCAGAATCTCTCTTATAAAAGGAGACTCAACCTCTGAAGATAGACATCTCAGAATACACATCACAAGACCTAGAGGAGGCGTTCTTCGTGTTCATCACTCTGTTCTTGTATTCTTCTTTATTTTCTTTTCCAGTTTATGTTGAAATCAGATCAGCGATCATGATGTTGATTGGCTAGATCTATTTCTGTAGTCAGGGGCATGATCCTTTTGTAAACAATTGCTACAAGGATTGAATCATTCTATGTATTGAATTAATATATTTCATCTTTTATCTTGAGCGTATTGATATTATTTCTGTTAGATCTGATCAACCTAATAGGGAATAATATTCTGGGGATCAGGATTCACAATAGGGATGTTGGAATACTTGATCCTGAAAGGAGATAAAGATGACTCTCTATGCATGTTCTAGGGATAGACTTGTATGGATTGCAGTCGTGGGATTTATCTACATAATGCTTATTTTCAGGCGGAACTACTAAGGGATTAGGGTTCCAATTGAAGTAAAGGGTTAGATCGCCAAGGGATTGGGATCTAACTAATTATTTCTAAAAGATGATAATTTGTCTGAGTTGTTAATTTCAATAGGTTTTATGAATCAATCCGAAGTAAAATTGGGAGCAATTGGTGAATGTACCCTGGCTACAGTCTTCTTCATTACTTTTTCTACAAAAACATTTCTTCATCTATTTTAAGTCTTTTCCAGAAAAATACAAAAACAATTCTTTTACTTTTATTGTCATTTAATTTAAATTGCAATTATTTGTCAACAATCAATCGATTTATCTAACTTAAGAGGACTGGTTATAGTAGTAATTGTTCATCAATCCCTGTGGAGACGATACTTTCTTATCACTTTATTACTTGGAACGATCGGTGCACTTGCCGAGATCGCAACAAGTTTTTGGCGCCGTTGCCGGGGATTGTGTTTACAATATTACAAATAACCTTAGATTCTTGAGATTAGATTTTTATTTTTCTTTTATCTTAATTGTGTTGTGCAGGTGTTACTAATAATTTTCTCTGAATTTTTATGCGAGGTAGACTTCCACCTAAAGACTTTGTAATAGATTCTGAAATTACAAAGACAGAAAAACAACTACGGAAGGCTGCTAGACAGATCATTTGGGAAGATTTGAAGCACACATCTTTACAACCAATTCAAGAAATGGCCGAAAACAACAATGTTGGTCATGGGCGAGGAGGAAATGCCAACAATCAACCTCCAAGACTGTTGAATACAATTCTGACTCCAGTATTCAACAGGGCCAATTCAAGCATAGTCAGGCCAAACGTGGAGGCTAATAATTTTGAACTCAAACCATCATTAATCTCTTTGGTGGAAAGAGTTCAATTTTCTGGAGCTGATGATGAAGATCCACATGAGTTTATGGACCGGTTCTTGATGGTCTGTGATACCACCAAACACAATGGGGTATCTACAGATGCTATCAGGCTTCGGTTGTTCCCTTTCGCTGTTAAGGGAAAAGCATTGAGGTGGATCGAAAGACAACCAGCAAACAGCATCCTGACATGGGAAGATCTATCCAGTAAGTTCTTTGATCATTTCTTTTCCATGGAGAAATATAATCAGCTGGTGAACGAAATAACAAACTTTCGCCAGTTGGAAGGAGAATCATTATGTGCAACTTGGAACAGATTCCAAGAATTAAACAGGAAATGTGCACATTATGAAGGAGATGATGATAGAAAAGTGGTGATATTTTTCAACGGAATCACCCCAGAAACCAGGATGATAATAAATAGTGCCGCAGGAGGCTCTATTCGGGAAAGCACATCTGAGCAAGCCATTGAGTTGATCAAAAAGCTTGCAAGAAATGAAAATGAGAGTGTGCTTGTTCCCACACAAAGAGCAATGAAAAAATCCACAGATAATGATGTGATATCATTATCTAAGAAGGTTGACAACTTGAGTGAAAAATTTGACAGATTTCAGGTGTCAAAAGTTCAAACCACTCTACCGATTTGTGACCAATGTCAAGAAAGTCATGAATCCAATGAGTGCCCAAATTCATCATCCGAAGATTCACTTCAAGTGAATGGGATCTGGTACGATCAGCGTCCTCAACAACAAAATTTCCAGCGAAATCAAAATTTCCCTGGAAGTAACAACAATTTCCAACGGAGGACTCAAGGATCAGGTACGGATTTCAAAACTAGCAATAATTATACTCAATCTTCTCAGAGTCAGCAAAAAGAGCCAGCCGAATGGGAGAAAGCTTTCGCTCAAATGGCTAAGGCTTCCAATGATATGGCTCAACACACCAATGCTTTCATGGAAGAAACCAGAGCCAACAATAAAAATACCAATGCTTCCATTAAAAACCTGGAGAATCAGATAGGCCAGCTGGCTAAACAATTTTCAGAAAGAATTCCAGGTACCTTCCCAAGTAACACAGTCAACAATCCAAAAGATGACTGTATGGCTGTTACAACCAGAAGTGGTAAGATGCTAACAGTTCCAACAAAAACACCTGTGGAACTGGAAAAAGAGAAGGAGGAGCAAGAAAAGAAAGCAAGTGAACCAGAGATTGAGGTAATTGTAGAAAAAGAAAAAGAGCAGGTTGCAGAACAACCAGTGGTGGCAAAAGAAAAGCATGAGTTAAGCCACGAGTATGTTATGTCTAAGGCACCCTATCCAGAAAGATTCAAGAAGGGAGCCTACAACAAACATTATGATAGATTCTTGGACATTTTCAAGAAACTACATATTAATATTCCTTTTGCAGAAGCCCTAGCCAATATGCCAGGTTATGCAAAATTCATGAAGGATCTCTTATCTAGGAAACAAAAATTGCAGGAATGTCAAACTGTAACACTCACTGAAGAGTGTAGTGCTTTTATCCAGCAGAAAATTCCAGATAAACTGAGTGATCCAGGGAGTTTTAATATTCCTATTGCTATTGGTGATATTGGCATTGGGAAAGCTTTATGTGATCTTGGGGCTAGCATTAATTTAATGCCCTTATCAGTCTACAAATCATTGGGGATTGAGGAATTGAAACCCACTGAGGTATCACTCCAATTGGCTGACAGATCCGTAAGGAAACCCAATGGGATCATAGAAGATATTCTTGTCAAAGTTGATAAGTTTATCTTCCCTGCAGATTTTGTGGTATTGGATATGGGAGAAGGAAGTGAGAAGCCCATGTTATTAGGAAGACCCTTTTTGGCTACAGCCCGAGCCCTAATTGATGTTGAGCAGGGGATGATTAAACTGAGAATGAACGATGAGGAGATCATCTACAATGTTTCAGAAGCTATGAAGAGACCAGCTGATAATAATGATTGTTTCCAAGTTGAATCTGTTCAACATAAGAAAGAACGGCCTCAAGAACTTGATTATGAGTTGAAGGCTCGTGATTATGTACCTTTTGAAAAAGAAGGGCTTACTGTAGAGGTTCTGAAAGAAAAAGTGGAAGACATAGAGGTTGGTGCCCCCAAAGTTGAGTTGAAACCATTACCAGACACTTTGAAATATGTGTTTTTGGGAGATGGTGATACTTATCCGGTAATCATCAACAATGCTCTATCAGAAGGCCAAGAAAGAGATCTAGTGGAAGTTTTAAAAGCTCATAAAACCGCAATAGGATGGTCTATTGCTGATTTAAAGGGCATAAATCCTTCCTTCTGTACACATAAGATCCTCCTGGAAAATGATATCAAACCTGTGAGGCAACCACAAAGGAGATTGAACCCAACAATGAAAGAGGTGGTAAGGAAGGAAGTTGTAAAACTTCTTGATGCAGGAATGATTTACCCAATTTCTGATGCTGCATGGGTAAGTCCAGTTCAAACAGTGCCAAAGAAAGGTGGGGTCACAGTCATCACTAATGCAAAACATGAGTTGATCCCAACCAGAACTATCACGGGTTGGAGAATGTGTGTTGATTACAGGAGGTTGAACACAGCTACACGGAAGGATCATTTTCCACTTCCCTTTATTGATCAAATGCTAGAAAGATTGGCGGGCCATTCTTATTATTGCTTCTTAGATGGGTATTCAGGCTACAATCAAATTCCTGTAGCGCCTGAAGACCAGGAAAAGACAGCTTTTACTTGCCCATTTGGAATCTTTGCATACAGAAGAATGCCATTCGGCCTTTGCAATGCGCCTGCCACATTCCAAAGGTGCATGCTTTCCATCTTTTCAGATATGGTGGAGAAAGGTCTAGAGGTATTTATGGATGATTTCTCTGTTTTTGGTTCTAATTTTGATTTTTGTTTGAACAATTTATCCAAAGTTTTGAAAAGATGTAATGAGACAAATCTGGTTTTAAATTGGGAAAAGTGCCATTTTATGGTAACTGAAGGTATAGTGCTGGGACACAAAATTTCTAAGGCAGGGATTGAAGTAGATAAAGCAAAATTAATGTTGATTGAACAACTTCCCATCCCTGTAAATATAAATGCTGTTAGGAGTTTTCTAGGACATGCAGGTTTTTACAGGCGATTCATCAAAGATTTCTCCAAGATTGCTAAACCATTAAGCCAACTCTTGGTGAAAGATTCAGAATTTTTATTTGATGATGCTTGTTCAAGGGCCTTCCATGTGTTAAAAGAAAAGCTTACTACAGCTCCAGTGCTTACAGCTCCCGATTGGAACCTTCCATTTGAACTCATGTGTGATGCCAGTGCGTATGCAATTGGTGCAGTCCTTGGTCAGCGTAAGGAAAAGTTATTACATGTCATTTACTATGCTAGCAAAGTGTTGAATGATGCTCAGATTAATTATGCAACAACTGAGAAAGAAATGTTAGCAGTGGTTTATGCATTGGACAAATTTAGACCTTACTTGTTAGGATCTAAAATTGTTGTTTTTACTGACCATGCTGCTATTAAGTTTTTGATGACTAAGCAGGATGCAAAACCAAGGTTGTTAAGGTGGATGCTACTTTTTCAAGAATTTGATTTGGAAATTCGGGACAAAATTGGAGTGGAAAATAAAGTGGCTGATCATCTCTCTAGAATTCAGGCAAAAGAACTACAAGATAGTTCAGAAAAAGAAATCAATGATTATTTCCCTGATGAGAAGGTGATGGCAGTTTTTGTTCCTCCATGGTTCGCAGATTTTGCCAACTATAAAGTAGTAAGAGAATTGCCTCCCAACCTTACAAGGCAACAACAAAAGAAATTTCTGCGAGATGTGAAGCGTTATTTCTGGGAGGATCCACATCTATATTTCCAATGTGCTGATGGGATCCTTCGCAGATGTGTTCCGGAGTTTGAGGTAGGCCAGATTTTATGGCATTGCCATTCTTCAAATTATGGAGGACATTTTGGGGGCAATAGAACCGCACAGAAAGTTTTGCAAAGCGGTTACTACTGGCCAACACTTTTCAAGGATGCAAGAGATTGTGTAGAAAAATGTGACAAATGTCAAAGGACAGGAAATCTCTCACGAAAAGATGAGATGCCCTTGAATAATATTTTAGAAGTGGAATTATTTGATGTTTGGGGCATTGATTTTATGGGTCCATTTCCGTCCTCTTATTCTAACCAATATATCCTTGTGGCTGTAGATTATGTATCTAAGTGGGTAGAAGCTGTTGCTCTTCCCACTAATGATGCTAAGGTAGTGATGAATTTTCTAAGGAAGAATATTTTTACAAGGTTTGGAGTACCTCGAGCTATCATTAGTGATGGGGGTACTCACTTTTGTAACAGACAATTTGAGGGTTTGTTGGACAAATATGGAGTGAGGCACAGGATAGCCACACCATATCATCCTCAAACTAGTGGGCAGGTGGAGGTCTCTAATAGAGAAATAAAAAGAATCCTAGAAAAGACAGTGGGGATTTCTAGGAAAGATTGGGCCAAAAAGCTTGATGATGCACTGTGGGCATACAGGACTGCATTCAAAACTCCAATAGGCATGTCACCCTATCAGTTGGTATATGGCAAACCTTGCCATTTACCAGTGGAGTTAGAACACAAAGCCTTGTGGGCCACAAGGTTCTTAAATTTTGAACTATCAGGAGCTCAAAAGAAGAGAATATTGCAGCTAAATGAGCTAGATGAGTTCAGAAGAACTGCCTATGAGAGTGCACAAATTTATAAAGAAAAGACGAAGCAGTGGCATGATAGCAGGATCAAACAGAAAGAGTTTACACCTGGTCAACAGGTATTACTGTACAATTCTAGATTGAAATTGTTTCCGGGAAAACTTAAATCTCGTTGGTCTGGTCCCTTTGTAGTAAAGAGTGTATTTCCATATGGCACCATTGAAATCTCTCCCCTGAATGATGAGAGATCTTTTAAAGTAAATGGAAATCGGTTAAAAATTTACTTTGGGGAACCAGTGAATAGAGAGATAACTTCTGTCTCTTTGACTTCACCTGATTAAACATGGTTCCAGTCAGGCTCGTGACGTTAAACAAGCGCTTACTGGAGGCAACCAGTGGATATAATATATCATATTTCATCTTTAAAAAAAAAAAAAAAAAAAATGAAGGGTCCGCGCTGAGAGCGCGAGTACCGCGCCATCAGCGCGGGAGAAGCGGAAGAGGCAGTGGCTACCGCGCTGAGGGCGCGAGTACCGCGCCATCAGCGCGGGAAAGAGAAATTGGGCAGTAAGTCCGCGCTCACAGCGCGGGAGTGGCGCTGTGAGCGCGGGAGGCGCGGACAGTTTTTAAAAAAGGCGGAAACTCGAAAGTTTCCCCCATATTTTCTCCTCTTCTCTCTCTCTCTCTCCCTCAGCCGCCACCCTCTCTTCCCCTCCTCTCTTCTTCTCTTCTTCTTCTTCTTCCTCTCCCTTCTTCTTCTCTCTTCCCCCTATATTCTTCCCATTCCCCCATTATCACCATCTTCCTCTTCCTTTTTCTTTTCTCCTCTCACACACACACTTCCCTCATCCAGCATTATCACCAAATCTTCTCCTACCCTCACCATTGAAGGGTAAGATTCGGGTAAGTGATTCACAGAAAGGTTGTCTATTGCATTCACTTCTTCAAAATGGCAGGAGACAAGGTAAGAGTACATTCTTTTGTTTTGTTTAAATTAAAATGTTGTTGTTGTTGCTATGATGTTGGATGAATGCATGCTACATGTTTGATCAAATGTTTAAGTCAAGATTTTTCCTATCTTTTCAAACTGCATGTGAAAACAAGGATGCAATAGATGCTGGTCCCCATATGTGAAAACGGATAAAATGCATGCTCCATGATTATATGTATGTCAGTGTTGAAATTCCATTGTTCATATTCATACCATGATTATCATTACTGGCATGGCAGTTTGCATGATTAATGGTATGTACGATAATGGCATGTTAGGGCTGCATCCAATGATGCACTATGGTTTGCATAAAATAAATCTGGGAATTGTCATTGCATGACTAATATTCTGGTGTCCATATTGGTATGCTATCCGTGGTGGAACTTTTCTGAGTGCAGGACAAAAGGGCCGCTAAAAAAACCCCAGGTACAGCTGGCACCAAAAGGCAAAGAGCCCCTGCTCTGATTGATTTTGACGCACACCGGTTTCTTTCTCCAGCAAACCAAGACCGGTACCACAACTGGTTTTTGAAAAAGAAGATTATACCAGAACGAAGAATCAGCAGTTTTCTGGCGGATGACTGTCCAGTCGTCCTGACGATTGAAAGAAGGAAATGGCAAAAATTGATCCAACTTCCACAGACAAGCTGCAGCACCATATTGCGAGAGTTCTGTGCCAATGCTGATAAGGAAACAGTAGACAGGACAAGAAAGACCTGGGTCAGGGGGAAGGAAGTTTCTTTTACTGCTTTCCAAATTGAAAGGTTGCTGAACACCTCATGGGAAGCAACCCAATCCTGTTTTTTCACTGACACCTTCCAAAGGATGCAGCCGGTTGACGGGTTATATAGAGAAGAAATGCCAGCTTTGGCTACCACAATCCGGGAAGGAATCGCTCAACCCAGAGCTGCATGGAAGCCCAAGCAAGGCCAGCCAGCCGTGCCAGAAAAATTGGATAGGCTTGATCTCAATGAAGAGGCAATCTTCTGGCACTCATTCATCAACTCAACCATCATGGCTTCTACAAATCTCAGTGATGTTAATGTAGAAAGGGCAGTCCTGCTGTATACTCTGCTGGGAAATCACAACCTCCATATTGGGGCTATTCTGTCTGATAGGATAGCTCACATGATTACTCATGGTCGGTTAGACTTTAGTCTGGCTCATTGCTCTCTCATTGAGCAGCTATGCATCAAGGCAGGGGTAGAGATCCCAGATGATGAGCCCAGGGATGTCAAGCCCAAAGCAGAACTAACACAGCGTGCGTATAATGACATGCAGAAGGAGTCCCGCCGACAAGCAATCTGGAAAGCATCTGGCGGTGCTGTTCCACCACCTGTCCCAGTATCCGCACCATCCACATCTACTGATTCTGAGATGCTCCAACAGTTGCTGGTTCAGAACAACTATATGATGAGCATGTTGGAGCGACTATGCCTGGATAGGGGAATTGACACGGCTGGATTAATGGGTCAAGTTCCCCCTGCTACACAAGCAGGCCCATCTATGCCTTCCAACACTGAAGATGATGACATTCTGGGCGATTTTGCAGATGATGAATTTATGGATGGCTTTTGATCTTGTTCCTCCATTTCCATTTACTGCATTTTGTTTTAAATTTCTTGGAACAATTTAGTTTTATATTTTGTTTTTAAGGTTGAACAAAGTTAAGGTTGATGGCACTTTATATTGGGTTCTATTTTCTTGCATATTATGCTTTGGATATTAACAACTCTGTGTGTCCTACATCTGGCAGCTTAAGCTATGTCTTAGATTAGTTTGTTGCTGAGGACCGCAACATTCAAATCTGGGAATTATGGCATACATGCTGCATGCAAGATTGCAAGATTGATGAATATGGTGGAACTACATGGTGGAACTACACCATGAAAAAAAAAAAAAGAAGTCTTGTATTGGAAAGGAAATTCTCAGGTTCAGTTATGTTTGATTAAATTCTGGATATACAAATTGCTAGCATGATATTGTATAGCCAATTTTTGTCAACTAGTATGTCTGAATTGCTAAGCTTGAATGGTTAATAAATGCCTAAATGATTAGTTTGGAAATCTAGTTTAACATCATAGCTAGTGAGTTTTTGGGCCCAAACACTGAATTTATTTTGAGAGATATCACTGTGATAGCATTCTAGAACTTGCTTTGTTTCTCTGAAATACATGCATAGATTGAAATGATGAAGGCAGATTTTCTTTTGTAAGCCACGGCCAAATAAATCACCTATGTGAATTCTTCCAGTATTAACCCTTTGGGCCTGAACCTTTTTGTTCATAAACCCCTGTTGAGTAGACATATTCTTACCTTAAAAAAGGTTGAATCCCTGATGTGTAGGAAAGAAATTAAGGTGAGCTCCACAGAGGTCAAGATAAAGAAGGTGACTGAATTGTGTCTTTAAAAAGGAAAAGAAAAAGGTGAATAAAAGGAAATATGGAATTCCCGAAATTCTGTGGGAACATTAGTGGAGCAAAACAAATGAGTTGAATGTGTTAAATGAAAAACTATCAAATTTCAATCTCATTGTTACTTGAGCTACTATCCAGAAAAATTCCACCCTTTAGCCTGGCCAAGTTACAACCTGTGATGTCCTTTTGATCAATTTTGCATGTATTAATGTTCCTCATCTTTAGGTACTTGAGAATATGAGCAAGTTTTATGATAATGTTGTTACAGTGATAGCTAGAGTAATTGTCATTCCCCCAAACACTTGAGTATTGAGCGTCATTTGATTATCTGGGTGAGGGATGTGCAAATTAGATTCTAATCTTTTCATGAAAGGCATTATTAAAAATTCTTCACATTGATTCAAGCATACTTAGTAAGATGATCTGTTGGCTGTACAGTGTTATGTTGGATTAATCTGTTTCCTGGATTTAGTCTTATACATTGCTAGGGACAGCAAAGTTCAAATCTGGGAATTATTTGATATGCGGTCAGCATAGAGGAAATTACAAGGCAAAAAGAGGAAGAAAATGACTCAATCAATGCAAGAAAAGCGGAGAAAAAGAGTAAAAATATCCAAAGTCTGAATATCAAAGAAGATGAACAAAAGGAGGCAAAAACATATCAAAAAGACCTAGGTTCCCACGCTCTCAGCGCGGGAATGGCGCTGCGAGCGCGGGAGGTGAAAAATTGGCAGAAACTCCCACGCCCTGAGCGCGGGAGTGGCGCTCTGAGCGTGGGAGGCGCGAAAGGGTGAAGATTCAAATGTGCAAATTAGGTCAGAATCCCTCTTATAAAAGGAGGCTCAACCTTTGAAGGAAGGGATCTCAGAATACACATAACAAGACCTAGAGGAGGCGTTCTTCGTGTTCATCACTCTGTTCTTGTATTCTTCTTTATTTTCTTTTCCAGTTTATGTTGAAATCAGATCAGCGATCATGATGTTGATTGGCTAGATCTATTTTTGTAGTCAGGGGCATGATCCCTTTGTAAGCAATTGCTACAAGGATTGAATCATTCTATGTATTGAATTAATATATTTCATCTTTTATCTTGAGCGTATTGATATTATTTCTGTTAGATCTGATCAACCTAATAGGGAATAATATTCTGGGGATCAGGATTCACAATAGGGATGTTGGAATACTGATCCTGAAAGGAGATAAAGATGACTCTCTATGCATGTTCTAGGGATAGACTTGTATGGATTGCAGTCGTGGGATTTATCTACATAATGCTTATTTTCAGGCGGAACTACTAAGGGATTAGGGTTCCAATTGAAGTAAAGGGTTAGATCGCCAAGGGATTGGGATCTAACTAATTATTTCTAAAAGATGATAATTTGTCTGAGTTGTTAATTTCAATAGGTTTTATGAATCAATCCGAAGTAAAATTGGGAGAAATTGGTGAATGTACCATGGCTACAGTCTTCTTCATTACTTTTTCTACAAAAACATTTCTTCATCTATTTTAAGTCTTTTCCAGAAAAATACAAAAACAATTCTTTTACTTTTATTGTCATTTAATTTAAATTGCAATTATTTGTCAACAATCAATCGATTATCTAACTTAAGAGGACTGGTTATAGTAGTAATTGTTCATCAATCCCTGTGGAGACGATACTTTCTTATCACTTTATTACTTGGAACGATCGGTGCACTTGTCGAGTTCGCAACAGATATACTAGACTATTTGTAGGCTAAAATTTGAATTTCTAAAACTGTAACCCTAAATAGCCATAAACACAATTAAAACCCAACTTAATTACAAAGAAATAACAACTGACTCTTAAACTCCATAACTGCTAACCTTATGACTCATAAATTTCATAACTGCTAACCTTATAACTCATAAATTCCATAACTGCTAACCTTATGACTCATAAATTTCATAACTGCTAACCTTATGACTCATAAATTCCATTAAAATAAAATTCCACATTTAATTAACTTAATTTTCTAATTTAACGTTGCAGATTCTTACAGATAACATTGCAAGAAAATCATATCCGAGCCAAAAACATCAACTATAAATAGAGGCCTAGCCTAACCAAACTAATTTACTTTCAATCTTGAAGGAATTCTCTTCTCCTCTACAACTATCTCTTCTTACTTCATAAACTTATTTTATATTCTTCTAGTTACCAACCGCCCCAAATTATTCTCTTTCCTCTAGAGCAAAAATGGTTAGCAAAGATAGAGACAAGGTAATCTTAATCCCTAGGTTTTCTTATATAATCCCATAATTTATTCTGATTTTTAAGGCGTATTTTATTTTTTTTATTTTTCTTGAAATCTGAGTCATTGAATAGACTCTTTGTTCGGTCACAATCATGTTGCACATATCTTATTTGAATATTATATACAATTTTTTTCTGGGGGGATTAGCAGGTGCTAGAAGGGAAAAAAAAAGGAAAAAGACTAACTCAAGATCAGATGAAAAGACTTACCCTAGGTTTTCAAATGATATACTAGACTATTTGTAGGCTAAAATTTGAATTTCTAAAACGGCAACCCTAAATAGCCATAAAAACAATTAAAACCCAACTTAATTACAAAGAAATAACGACTGACTCTTAAACTCTATAACTGCTAACCTTATGACTCATAAATTCCATAACTGCTACCAAACTAATTTACTTTCAATCTTGAAGGAATTCTCTTCTCCTCTACTACTATCTCTTCTTAATTCATAAACTTATTTTATATTCTTCTAGTTACCAACCGCCCCAAATTATTCTCTTTCCTCTAGAAGTTAGAGCAAAAATGGTTAGCAAAAATAGAGACAAGGTAATCTTAATCCCTTGGTTCTCTTATATAATCCCATAATTTATTCTGATTTTTAAGGCGTATTTTATTATTTTTATTTTTCTTGAAATCTGAGTCGTTGAATAAACTCTTTGTTCGTTCACAATCATGTTGCACATATGATATTTGAATATTATATACAATTTATTTTTGTTTTTTCTAGGGGGATTAGCAGGTGCTAGAAGGGAAAAAATGAAAAAGACTAACTCAAGATCAGATGAAGAGACTTACCCTAGGTTTTCAAATGATATACTAGACTATTTGTAGGCTAAAATTTGAATTTCTAAAACTGTAACCCTAAATAGCCATAAACACAATTAAAACCCAACTTAATTACAAAGAAATAACAACTAACTCTTAAACTCCATAACTGCTAACCTTATGACTCATAAATTTCATAACTGCTAACCTTATAACTCATAAATTCCATAACTGCTAACCTTATGACTCATAAATTTCATAACTGCTAACCTTATGACTCATAAATTCCATTAAAATAAAATTCCACATTTAATTAACTTAATTTTCTAATTTAACGTTGCAGATTCTTACAGATAACATTGCAAGAAAATCATATCCGAGCCAAAAACATCAACTATAAATAGAGGCCTATCCTAACCAAACTAATTTACTTTCAATTCTGAAGGAATTCTCTTCTCCTCTACTACTATCTCTTCTTACTTCATAAACTTATTTTATATTCTTCTAGTTACCAACCGCCCCAAATTATTCTCTTTCCTCTAGAGCAAAAATGGTTAGCAAAGATAGAGACAAGGTAATCTTAATCCCTAGGTTTTCTTATATAATCCCATAATTTATTCTGATTTTTAAGGCGTATTTTATTTTTTTTATTTTTCTTGAAATCTGAGTCATTGAATAGACTCTTTGTTCGGTCACAATCATGTTGAACATATCTTATTTGAATATTATATACAATTTTTTTCTGGGGGGATTAGCAGGTGCTAGAAGGGAAAAAAAAGGAAAAAGACTAACTCAAGATCAGATGAAGTGACTTACCCTAGGTTTTCAAATGATATACTAGACTATTTGTAGGCTAAAATTTGAATTTCTAAAACTGCAACCCTAAATAGCCATAAACACAATTAAAACCCAACTTAATTACAAAGAAATAACGACTGCTCTATAACTGCTAACCTTATAACTCATAAATTCCATAACTGCTAACCTTATAACTCATAAATTCCATAACTGCTAACCTTATGACTCATAAATTTCATATATGACTTGCTAAATGATATACTACTACTTGTATAAACTTAAATTTTTCCTCTAATTTTATAAAATAGACTTAATCTAATTTTAACCCATAAATTTTTTTAAGGCCATTTTAATTTTTCTAAATCTGAATTGAATAAACTCTTTGTTCTTCACAATTGTTGCACATATCTTATTTGAATATTATATACAGAAGGGAAAAAAAAGGAAAAAGACTAACTCAAGATCAGATGAAGTGACTTACCCTAGGTTTTCAAATGATATACTAGACTATTTGTAGGCTAAAATTTGAATTTCTAAAACTGCAACCCTAAATAGCCATAAACACAATTAAAACCCAACTTAATTACAAAGAAATAACGACTGACTCTTAAACTCTATAACTGCTAACCTTATAACTCATAAATTCCATAACTGCTAACCTTATAACTCATAAATTCCATAACTGCTAACCTTATGACTCATAAATTTCATAACTGCTAACCTTATGACTCATAAATTCCATTAAAATAAAACTCCACATTTAATTAACTTAATTTCCTAATTTAATGGTGCGGGTTCTCCACATAATTAACTTAATTTCCTCTCTTTCCTAATTTCATAGATAACATTGCAAGAAACTCATATCCGAGCCAAAAACATCAACTATAAATAGAGGCCTAGCCTAACCAAACTAATTTACTTTCAATCCTGAAGGAATTCTCTTCTCCTCTACTACTATCTCTTCCTACTTCATAAACTTATTTTATATTCTTCTAGTTACCAACCGCCCCAAATTATTCTCTTTCCTCTAGAAGTTAGAGCAAAAATGGTTAGCAAAGATAGAGACAAGGTAATCTTAATCCCTAGGTTCTCTTATATAATCCCATAATTTATTCTGATTTTTAAGGCATATTTTATTATTTTTATTTTTCTTGAAATCTGAGTTGTTGAATAGACTCTTTGTTCGGTCACAATCATATTGCACATATGATATTTGAATATTATATACAATTTTTTTTTCTGGGGGATTAGCAGGTGGTGCTAGAAGGGAACAAAAAAGGAAAAAGACTAAGAGTGGAACAGAGAGGGAAAAAACTGAAAAAAGCGCGATGGGATTGCGGTGGCGGGATGGCCCTGCAGATGACTTGGCAGCCGAGTCTCCTGAGTCAGAAGCGTAAAACCGGTCCTCCGTTAGGGCTCCTAAACCTGGGGAACTCGTGCTACCTGAACAGCGTTCTCCAGTGCCTCACCTACACTCCCCCTCTCGCCAATCTCTGCCTCCGTTATCAACATTCCTCTCTCTGTAAAACCCTTACTCTCTTATTTCCTCTATTTTCCTTAGTTTTCCTTAATTTTCTTTTTTCGTGCCCTAACCTATTCCTTTTTCCTCTTTCAGGTGATTCTCCTGCTTCTTCTTGCCCCTTCTGCATACTGGAGAAGCAAATTGCGCGCTCCCTCCGTGTCGATCTCCCTCATGATGCTCCTTCCAAGATCCATAGCTGCCTCAGAATCTTTGCCAAGCACTTCCGCTGCGGTCAGCAAGAGGACGCGCACGAATTCCTCATTCACGTCATCTATGCCTGCCACAACACCTGCCTCCGCCTCAAGAAGCTCCGCCGGAAAGATACTGCCAACGGTACCTCCGCCTCGGGTGGTGCCAGTGGCAGTACCGTGGTGAAGGAGATTTTTGGTGGAGCCTTACAGAGTCAGGTGAAGTGTCTGTGTTGTGGATTTGAGTCCAATAAGGTTGATGAGATAATGGATATCAATCTTGACGTTTTCCATAGTAACTCGGTTGAAGACTCCATGCAAAAGTATTTTCAGCCTGAGGTTTTAGATGGCAACAATAAGTACAAGTGTGATAAGTGAGTGTGTTCTTCTCCTTTTTGCTTTTAAGTTTTTTAAAATCTTTGTTTTTGGGTATGCATGGGTTTTATTGAAAGCATGAACTTGTGGGCATTGTTCAGTTGTAAGAAATTGGTGCCGGCTAAGAAGCAAATGTCCATACTCCAAGCACCTAATGTCCTTGCTATACAACTCAAGGTTGGTTATGTTTCTTGTTCTTTGTGTTGGTTGATTGGATTAGCGGCATCTCGGGTTTTTTGGTTGAATGATTGTGTGCTGCTGAATTTTGGATTGCAGAGATTTCATGGCATATCGGGTGTCAAGTTTGATAAGGCTGTTGCATGTGAAGAGGTTTTGGGGCTCTCTAGCTTCATGGCCAAAGCAAGCCAGGTATGTTTGGTGTTCATTTTGAATTAGTTACTTGAAAAGTTTGTGGTTGTGTTTGTTTTTGGGCATGGAGGCGCACCCTTACATTTGATGCTAAATTGTTTTTTGTTAAGCCCTCATGACTGATTTTAGAGTTTGCTTGTCACTCAAATTTAATATTATTATTATTATTATTATTTATAAATAAGAAAAATATTAAGAAAGAAGAGAGGTACAAAGTGAGGAGGATAAGATATCCCCCACAAGAAAACTAAAGAAAGAGAAAATTACAACCAAACCGAAGAAATGGAACAAGATTAAAAGTGCACAATGGTTGGCTTGGCAGCCCACTGTTATTTGTTTTTAATGTATGCATGATGGTTAGCTTGTACAGAAGCCTATCAAATGAGATGATTGTGCTCTTTTTGTTCTTGGGAGATGAAAAATAAAAGCAATTTTTGATACCATATAGGATTGGCGTTGCATTTTGAGGTCAAATGGGAAATACCTTTGGGTAAATTGTGGTTTCATACTTTATTATTGCGTGAGATTGGTTTCTGTTAGGTGGTTGATAAGGGAAACAACTGTAATAACTGAATATTTAGTTGGAAGAAGCTTTTAGTTGTAATATGACAACCGGGCTGTTAGTTAGGAGCAGCTTTAACTGAATGGGAAGGAAGAGAAGGGGGTTTGTAGAATATAACTAGAAATAGATGGAAGACTGGATTTAGTTTTTGGTTGTTGAGAGAAATTGGAATTGAAAGAACCAAGTTTCTTAAATACTTGGAGTCTGGAGAGATAGAGAGAATCCTACAAGTGATATTTGACCCTTTTGGATATTATATGATGTTGACGTATGGTTGTCCAGTCAATGCTGAAATTCTGAGCTCGAATTCTAGGGACCCTGCCTTAGTTCTTTTGCTGTTAGACATGGACAACTTGTGTAGACATGGAAAAACTGTTAGACAAGGTATTGTTTCAGAGGGGGGAGTATTGTTAGGAGTGGGATGAGGGAAATAACTATAATAACTGAAGAGGTAGTTAGTTAGTTGTAATATGATTGCTGGAGTGCTAGTTAGGAAAAGCTTTTACAGAATGGGAAGGAAGAGAAGGTGGTTTATAAGGTATAACTAGGAATAGAGGGAAAATTGGAATTAACTTTCGGTTCTTGAGAGAAATTGGAAGGGAGAGAATCAGTTCTCTCGAATACCAGGAGAGATACAGAGAGAATCCTACTCTATCATTCTTGATATCTGCTCTGTATTTCATTGATACTGATCAGAGTTTTCTTTTGTAGTAAAGGTTAGTTGCCTATTTTTCATCCAGTTCCATCAGTTTCCTCGACATCTTTAGGTGCTATTGGTGTTTGCTTTATAAGTCTGTCTATGTTGTTTCCTGTAATGATGACTTGGATTGTTGTCAAAGCACGTTAAGAAGAGTTAGTAGATGGAAGATGAATCGTGTTTTTTAAACTCTGTATACCCTAGTTGCACATCTTGGGTATTGTGTAGAAAATCGTTGTGTTGCTTTTAAGCTTTGTGGTGGCTTGCTATATTAGAGCAGAATGGTCAGGTTTGAAGAAGAAATCTCGCATTACATCTTCTATGGGATAGTATTACCATTATGGCTTGTGGTTGGTAATCATAGACAAACATTTGGACGTATTAAAAAGCACTCTTGTATGGGTAAACCTGTCAAAGTCATAGTAAAAGACTAAGTTTGCAATATGCAGCAGTTTGTAATCCATGAGAAGTATGGAAAGCATTAATGATAGAGGTCTGGGACCCATGAAAATTCTAAATATCCTTTGATCTTAATCAACTTTGATTTTCTTTGTTTAATCCCAGTTCATATTCAAATTATGGTATAAAATACAAGGTGAAATTGTTTGAAATGTTTAAGAACTGTACACACACACACTCACACACATATAGAACATGAACTATCCATTATCCATTAAATATACATGCTCATACATACTTTAGGTGATATTTAGTTGTAAAAAGAGTGTCCAGATTGGGACTTCAAACTAATTGGTGAAACTTCAAAGAGGCTATAATACTGTATATCGATGAGCCACTAACAATAAAAAGCATAAATCTCTTGGTGAATGCCAACAAAGTTTCAGTATTTTTCCAACCTAGGCTGACCTTTAATAAGACTGGTGCTACATGGCCCATATTTCCCTAGTCTTTTTTTCCCTCATTCTAATATTATATCTAGCTTCCTTCATTTTTAATAGTCATGTTTATGTAGGATCCACAACCAAAATATAAGCTCTTTGGTGCTATTGTGCATTCAGGCGACTCCCCGAAATCTGGTCACTATTATGCTTATATAAAGGTTTGTGAATTTATAGTTCACCTTTACACAACTATGTAGCCAATACATTCATCCCCAAATATGCCAGAATCTAATTTCCTATTTTGTTCACAGGATGCAATGGGTAGGTGGTATCGCTGTGATGATTCTCGTGTGACAGTTGCAACCTTGCAACAAGTTTTGTCAGAAAAGGCTTATATTCTTTTTTTCTCTCGAACTAACCAAAGGCCAGTTCCTCCGGAAGATATTCTTGGATACTCTGATATTCGGACAGTTGATATGCATTCTGTGAAATTAGATCCTCCGGAAGATACTGATAGAAGCACGGTAATAACAGGTAGAGGGCCTGACAACTTTAAGCAAGAAAGCAATGGCATCAACAGCCAACCTAAATTATTGGGAAATAAGAGAAAGATATTGGAGGTTCCATGCATCTTGCTTGCCCAAGATGGTCAGTCTCAAGCAAGAGTTCAAGAAATGAAGGACGGGTATGATATAATGAAACTCATCTTTTTTTTTTTTTAATTTTTTTCTTACTAATTTGAGTTTAATATGTTAAATAAATATATTTTTTTAGTGATGCCTAAGCATGTTTTTTTTTCTGGTGTATATTGATATTTTTTGTCTCATACTTTTGAATGTGTTTTTTATTGCTGAGATTGAGACATTAGTAGTTAGGTTTGGACTATCAAAGTTAGTTAATGTTTGACATTGTTTTGTTAAAGTCTTAATTCTGTTGAGGCTTTGATATTTGTTTTTTTTTATTGTTTCGATAACCTTATTGGTGGGGAAGGGCATACAAGAATCGGTTACGTGTCTTTTGGCATCCCCGTCACTTAGCCATTCCCATCTGAAGGAAACATTGTGCAATCAACAATGCTAGTGGATGCTCCACAATAACTTTTTCGCCTCATTTCATTATTTAATTATTTCTTCCTTTCCTTCTTTCTCTATTCAATACCTGACATGCTAAAATATGTTGATGATATATTTTTTTGAGGATATTTTAGTTTTTTATTCATGCTGTGCTGAAATCATGCATGTTACCTTCTTTTTTCATGCCCAAAATTGTATACACACTTGTTAACATTTATGTATTTATTTCCTTTGACAATCAGTTCGACACCTCTACTTGCTAAAATATTCACTGTGTCTAATTCTGAATTTCTGATGTTGTTTTCTTTCTAAAAATTTCATTGTATGCCTGATTTTGATACTATGTTTCAAAATATAACACAGTCTTAGGAAAGAAGCAAAGTCAACATTGAAGTCGTGTGGCTGGACAGATATGGTCTATGACTTCATGCGTTCTAGAAAGAGGTCACGTGCTCCAGAAGCTGGAAATTTAGCAAGTGGAGATCAAGCAAGGTAAGTTTGATGATATTCTACATCGCTTTAAGCATTGAACCCATTGATTTTGTATACAAACTTAGCCATTCCCATCTGAAGGAAACATTGTGCAATCAGTAATGTTAGTGGATGCTCCACAATAACTTTTTTCCCTCATTATTATTTAATTATTTCTTCATTTCCTTCTCTCTCTATTCAATACCTGACATGCTAAAATATGTTGATGATATATTTTTTCAGGATATTTTAGTCTTATTTATTCATGCTTTGCTGAAATCATGCTTGTTACCTTCTTTTTTCATGCCCAAAATTGTATACACACTTTTTCACATTTATATATTTATTTCCTTTGACAATCAGTTCGACACCTCTACTTGCTAAAATATTCTCCCTGTCTGATTCTGAATTTCTGATGTTGTTTTCTTTCTAAAGATTTCATTATATGCCTGATTCTGATACTATGTTTCAAAATATAACGCAGTCTTGGGAAAGAAGCAAAGTCAACTTTGAAGTCGTGTGGCTGGACAGATATGGTCTATGACTTCATGCGTTCTAGAAAGAGGTTACGTGCTCAAGAAGCTGGAAATTTAGCAAGTGGAGATCAAACAAGGTAAGTTTGATGATATTCTACATCGCTTTAAGCATTGAACCCATTAATTTTGTATACAAACTTACCCATTCCCATCTGAAGGAAACATTGTGCAATCAGTAATGCTAGTGGATGCTCCACAATAACTTTTTTTTCCCTCATTTCATTATTTAATTATTTCTTCCTTTCCTTCTCTCTCTATTCAATACCTGAAATGCTAAAATATTTTGATGATATATTTTTTCAGGATATTTTAGTCTTATTTATTCATGCTTTGCTGAAATCATGCTTGTTACCTTCTTTTTTCATGCCCAAAATTGTATACACACTTGTTCACATTTATGTATTTATTTCCTTTGACAATCAGTTCGATACCTCTACTTGCTAAATTATTCACTATGTCTGATTCTGAATTTCTAATGATGTTTTCTTTCTAAAAATTTCATTATATGCCTGATTCTGATACTATGTTTCAAAATATAACTCAGTCTTGGGAAAGAAGCAAAGTCAACTTTGAAGTCGCGTGGCTGGACAGATATGGTCTATGACTTCATGCATTCTAGAAAGAGGTTACGTGCACAAGAAGCTGGAAATTTAGCAAGTGGAGATCAAACAAGGTAAGTTTAATGATATTCTACATCGCTTTAAGCATTGAACCCATTAGTTTTGTATACAAACTTACTCGTTCCCATCTGAAGGAAACATTGTGCAATCAGTAATGTTAGTGGATGCTCCAAATAACTTTTTTTCCCTCATTTCATTATTTAATTATTTCTACCTTTCCTTCTCTCTCTATTCAATACCTGACATGCTAAAATATTTTGATGATATATTTTTTTCAGGATATTTTAGTCTTATTTATTCATGCTTTGCTGAAATCATGCTTGTTACCTTCTTTTTTCATGCCCAAAATTGTATACACACTTGTTCACATTTATGTATTTATTTCCTTTGACAATCAGTTCGACACCTCTACTTGATAAATTATTCACTGTGTCTGATTCTGAATTTCTGATGCTATTTTCTTTCTAAAATTTTCATTATATGCCTGATTCTGATACTATGTTTCAAAATATAACTCAGTCTTGGGAAAGAAGCAAAGTCAACTTTGATGTCGCATGGCTGGACAGATATGGTCTATGACTTCATGCGTTCTAGAAAGAGGTTACGTACTCAAGAAGCTGGAAATTTAGCAAGTGGAGATCAAACAAGATAAGTTTGATGATATTCTACATCGCTTTAAGCATTGAACCCATTGATTTTGTATACAAACGTCGCTGTAGCACAATTCTGTGAGAAAAAATATGCTTATCTTCTTCTCTACATTGCACTCTCAAGTGGCCAAATCTTCTTCAACAAGGTTACGACCAATCACTACTTCGAACTCTTTAATGCTCTGTTTGTTTCCCGGGAAAATGTGGGAAAATTGTTCTATGCTGATTGCGAAACTAGGATTCGATGTTCTGTTTGGTTGTTTCTACTTTTTAATTTATTATTATGCGTATTTTTTTTTCTTCTACTCGGTTAATTGTTTTGCTTAGTTGGAGTTTAAGTTGAATTTGAGGCGTGTGTGGATCAGGGATTTGTGTGTTGTGAGTGGTTGTTGAGCATTTTTTTCAATTGTAATGGAAATGTTTTATCTTTGTCTTGTACTGGAATTGAAATAGGGTTGAGTGTAAGAGAATTGAAGCAATTAAGATTTTTTCTTATTATATATATTTTCCTGAATTTTGCATGTTGTGTCTCTTTGGTGGAATGGTGGTGGCAAACTGGTAATATCAGAGTCCTTGCGTCAACTTCTTGTTTGGATTTTGATGTTGGTCTTTTATGCATTGACTGTCTTTTAATGTGATCCTTAGAAGTGTTATTGATATGCCTCTCGCAAGTGTAGTTTTCTGTGTTAAAATTGATAAGAATTGATTCATAAAAGAACAATTTATAAAAGTTTGTTGATGCAAGTCCATAATGTTAGCATATGGGTGTCCTAGAGACAATCTTTTGATTAAATAAAGGACACTAGATGTAGAACTTTGTTTGTCGCAAATAAATGAAAGCACTATTTATTCAGTTTCATATTGTGTCTCGATATTACTGTTAATATTATATGAACGAACTGGATAAACCCCTTGGAATAGAACAGGTATCTCTTGAGTATCTGTGATGAGATCACGATCATGAGGATTCAAGGATATTGCATGTCTATTCCTAATTATATGTTCCTAGTCTAGAGACACTGAGTTTGGGGATCAGTGATCTCGAGTAAAGACTAGTACGACTTATCTACTTGTATATGGATACAAGGTAAAGACCTCATGAGCTGCAGATATGGAGATATCTTAGCTAAAGTCGTGGGTGGACCTATAAGAGTATAGCTCGCACTGAACAGACCCAAAAGGAGACTCTATGAGGAAATCTCACAGATAGTGTCATTAGAGTAATCTCTTTATGTTTGGGTATGTCTTTTCTTAGACCAGAAGTTATTACCTAGACTGTGTTCTTGAAGGCATGTTTTGATTGTATGCCTCGTCTGCCTGAAACATGGAGACCCATAGGTATACTGTGGCTAGGTTAATAAGCTGAAGGAATTCGTCAAATCTCTGTGAGAGATTAGGTTATCTGTAAACCGGAGAAATCGGGATGACATTTACAGGGACTCGGGAATCTATGCATAGTAAAAGAGATCATGAGATGATCTGCCTTTAGAGTCAGTAAATTGAAGATTCCCTATTTCGAATAAAGCTTACCCTAAACCGCAGGGGTTGATACATTTCCTTACCCTAGGTTAATGGGAAGATAACCGAGACGAAGGGAAATACATACGGTAACCAAATATGTGCAATAGGATGATCAAGTCATTAATCTGACTAGTTCTGGGGCAACAAAGCATTGCTAGTGCTCTGTGTTGTCATTAATTGGGTTGTGGGCTTATTGGGCCCAAGCCCAGTTATGTCAGTAGCTAAGTTGGACCTAATGGGTCACACACTAACACCTTGTAGTCATGATGGACTAGCTTTAAAGATATTGGGCCTAATAATGGTTGTTAGCCCAAGAAGCTGTTTGGAAGCCCACCTAAATGGGTGGGTGGTGCATGGAGTTTAGTAATGGGCTTGGATAGTCCAAGCCATTACTAATTAATTTAATTAGTTAAATTAATAATCAAATATTTGAATTTCGAATTTTGAATTTGAAATTTGAAATTTGAAATTTGAATTTAGAATTTGAATTTCGAAATTCGAATTTTGAATTTGAAATTTGAAATTTGAAATTTGAATTTTGAAATTTGAATTTGGATTGGAATTTTGAAATTCGAATTTTGAATTTGGAATTTGAAATTTTGAATTTTGAATTTGGAATTTGAATGTTTGAACATTTGAATTCAAGTGTTTGAATTCGAATTTGAATTGGTTTTGAAAAGTTGTTTCATAACAAAAGGATAAGACAGGATCTTATTGGAGCATATTCCTTGGATCAAGAAGCATCTTTGGAAGCACTTCCTTGGCTGTTTGGTGCGCAAGTTTAAGTGATAAGAATGTCATCTTATCACTTAAAACAAATCTCCATTCAGATTTGGTGGTTGAGGGAATCACTGGGTGAGTTGATTCAAATTTTGAATGCAACTACTCAATATATTTGGACCCCTTCTAGGGCTGAATTATGCGCATGAAAAGTATATACTATATGATAGTTTATGAATTTAAGTTTAAATTATTTTGAACTTAATTTCATGTGGATAAGATTGGAGGTTGTTGGCAAAATTGGTTTTGCAACAGCTCCACCTTATCCTCCCTAATCCATGCGCAAATTTCAAATGGGTTTGAAATTTTGTTTTCATTTTGAATGATTTAAATCCCTCCTCCTCTCCAAGTGTGCGAATGACTTGTTCCTCACCTTAGGGTTTTGAGAAAACCTAGCCAACTCTCCTCCATCTATGCATCATTCTGTAGGGTAGTTCACTACACCTTTCCAAACAGAATACCTAGCCTCCACCTTCACCACTTGTGCGCATAGCAAGCCTCACTGTGGTGTTCATCTGGTGGCTTTCAACAAAGGGTTCTTGCATCATTGACGAACGGTGGTGTGGATCACCATTATAGGGTTTGAACCCTTCAAGCCTGACATCTGATCTCCCTGACTGATCAGGCCAAAAACAAGGTAACATCATGCTGTCTTAAAGCATGAAACTATGTGTGCATGTATGTTCCGCAGTAAAAATTTTTGTTTTACACCTTACATGCATCGGCCTTCAAAGGCCAGTTTACATTCAAGTGGTATCAGAGCCCGGTTGCTTTACCATCGGCGGGTGATGGTACCTTGTTTGTGAAAGGAGTTTTTCACGGTCAAAAATCTTTAAAGGGTTAAAGTTTAAATTCTGCATATGGATTTTGAATCACAAATCCTTTAAAGTGTTAAAGTTTTTGTTTTTATGAACATGTAAATTTGATTCTGTGTTCATAAAACATTATGCATCATGGTTTAGTTTCTTTTTCTTTATGAAAGTTTTAACAGGAACACCTTTTTTGAAAGGGTAGATTCGGCCATGGAGGGTACTAAGAGTACCTTGAATGATTTCTTATTTTTCTCCATGAATTGTGTCATGTTTATATGCATGAAATTTTGTGACAAAATTTATCATATTGTCACCTATATGATTCAGCCATGAAGGGGTTTATGGCTACATGCATGGTTTAATTTTGTTTTCTTTGAGAAAGAATTAACAAGATTTGAATTAAAATTATTTTTAAATTCGGCCAATGAGAAATTTAAGATTATGAATCTTGATGTAATTTTGATGTTTAAATGTTAAATGTCAAAATACATGTGAAAAATATTATGTGATAATATAATGTTTGTGTTTGCAAGTTTTGAACTTTTCAGGTACAAACAGGAAGGGGATGGTCATGGTGCCCGGATTTGAATTTTGAATTTTAAATTAATGTGTAATCGCGCCTTTTAATTTACAAGTGTATTTGTAATTTAAATTTTGTATTTTTGTCCCTCCAAAATGTTATGGAGTTTCTTTAATTATTTTTAATTAGAGAAATAGGCTAGTGGCGTATAGACGACAAGCGGTCGTTGCTTAAAGAAGCAAAAAGGACAAAAGCGCGAGCACCATGGCTATCTCAATATAAACTGTTTATATGCATGTATGATTAGATCGTCTAGTATGCATGAATTGGGCAAACCGCGTTTTGTATGGTTATTATGTTTGTCCAATAGCGACTACTGTATACCGATAGATGTTTGACATAGGTAACGTCTAGCATGATAACTTACAATATGCGTTTGATGGGACCTAATTAACCCCAAGATAAAAGGAACCCTTATAAGGAATAAATAATTAAGCATATGATTACCTCCCACCACCAATGCTACTCAAAACTCTTCTACATAGTGGTGCTCCACAACTCAGTTGGGACCCACTATTTCGTTGGGCTAGAGTAGTGTTTGAAGTGTAAGACACTTAGGGTGCTGGTTTAATGCTTAACTAAGACATAAGTTGCAGGCACAGCCGGGCTTATGTGCTTAGGGTAATGGTGCTAGGTTGGTTGCATGAGATGCACCACTAAGTGACAAAGAGTTGTCAACCTAATGTTAAGAGAGGGTATGCGATACTGTTGATAAAGATCAACTCATTACTTAAATTAATCTTGCGGTCTCAGACGGAGATTAAAATAAATAATCGCACTCTTAATCCCACTAAGGTAAAATCTAAAGTAGATTAACCCTAAGTCAAAAGGAAGGGTCATTGACTTAGATAAAATAGTGGGAGAGGCAAATTATTTCAAGTCTTTAATAATTTGCTTTTAACTACATAACCGTATATTAACTAAAACTATCTTTACATCCTTTTCAACTTATAGTATGACTAATCCACTGTCACTGCGTTCAATACTCGATACGAATAAACTGACCGGTTCAAATTTTATGGACTGGTATCGGAACCTAAGAATAGTTCTAAGGGCCGAAAAGATTGCCTACGTTTTAGATGCTGTAATACCCGTAGCTCCACGGGAAGGGGAAGAAGGGTTTGCGGAATTTGATTTCGTAACCCATCAACAGCACTTGGATGACAATGTGATGGCAGTATGCATCATGTTGGCATCCATGTCGCCTGAACTGCAAAAGCAGCATGAGCATATGGATGCTCCTTCTATTATCGTACATCTCAAGGAGTTGTATGATATTAAAGGCAGGCATGAGAGGTATGAGGCCTCAAGAGAACTATTCTCTTGTAGGATGACTGAGAGCATGTCTGTTGCCAGCCATGTTCTCAAGATGATCGGGCTCATTGAGAAGCTAGGAAACCTAGGCTTCATCATGGATGCCGAGCTAAGTAATGACTTAGTCCTCACCTCACTTCCACCTTCCTTCAGTCAATTCATCATGAATTACAATATGCATGGGATGCAAGTGAGCTTGCCTGAGTTGTTAAGCATGTTAACAACAGCTGAAGTGTCTATCAAAAAGGATAGGACACAGGCTCTTTTGATTGGTGGGCCTAGCAAGGCCAAGGGAAAGCGTAAGGAGCCTGCAAAAGGTGACCCCCTTAAGCCCAAAGGAAAATCCAAGAAAAAGAAGGGCAAGAAGAAGGGTAAGAAGGCACCTAAGGACAAGGGTGATGCTGAGTGCTTCCATTGTGGCAAGAAAGGCCACTGGAAGAGGAATTGTCCAGACTACCTGAACAATGTGAAGGACAAGAAGCATGGTGATGCTTCTGCCTCAGGTATTTTCATGATTGAGATAAATTATTCTTATGCTAATCCATCCTCATGGGTATTGGATACCGGGTGCGGCTCTCATATCTGCAATATGTTGCAGGTACTTAGGAGCCCAAGGAGATTGGATAGAAACGAGGTGGATCTCCGCGTTGGTAATGGAGCAAGAGTTGCTGCTCATTCAGTTGGAGATGCTGACCTTATTTTGCCTACGGGCCTTTTATTGCATTTGAATAATTGTCTTTATGTTCCGCATATTTCTAGAAACATTATTTCAATTTCTTGTTTAGAACAAGATGGTTATACTTTCAGTATTAAGGATGGTACTTTTTCTATCATTTTGAATGATATGGTTTACGGTACTGCTTCTTTAATAAATGGATTGTATGTGTTGGAAATGGGAAATGAAGTGCTCAATATAGATGTGAAACGACCTAGGACGGATAATCAATCTTATCTTTGGCATTGTAGACTAGGGCACATAAATGAAACAAGATTGTCTAGGATGCATAGAGATGGATACCTGGACTCCATGGATTTGGAATCCTATGGACAGTGTGAATCTTGTCTAGCTGGGAAAATGATTCAACAAAAGCCCAAAGGGCTTGAGAGTCATAGGGCTAGTGAGTTATTAGAACTCATTCATACTGATGTATGTGGCCCAATGTCTATTGAGGCTAGAGGTGGATATTCTTATTTCATTACCTTTACAGATGACAAATCAAGATTTGGGTATATATACCTAATGAGATATAAATCTGAAGCGTTTGAAAAGTTCAAAGAGTTTAGGAATGAAGTGGAGAAACAACGTGGCAAGATGATTAAGACATTACGATCAGATCGTGGTGGTGAATACTTGAGCCATGAGTTTCAGGGTTATCTGAGAGAAAATGGAATTCTCTCACAATTTACCGCTCCTTACACACCACACCAAAACGGTGTCTCCGAAAGGCGAAACAGGACCTTGTTAGACATGGTTAGGTCTATGATGAGTGAGACTCAACTTCCAAAATCGTTTTGGGGATATGCCTTAGACACAGCGGCATACCTTCTAAATAGGGTACCGTCTAAATCTGTTCAGACCACACCATATGAGATATGGAGTGGTAAGAGACCCAACCTGAGTTACCTCAGGGTATGGGGATCGCCAGCTTATGTCAAAGCGTTGACATCAGACAAGCTTAGTGCTAAGAGTACTAAATGTCTATTTGTGGGGTATCCTAAAGGTACTAAGGGATACTACTTCTACTCCATGGAAGAACACAAAGTGTTTGTGTCAAAGAATGCTGAGTTCCTTGAGAAGGATTTGATCTCTCAAGGAGGCAGTGGGAGTAAGATTGATCTTGAAGAAGTGCAAGATCCACAAGAACAGATTGAGGAACCCGAGTCTGCTCCGCAGGCGACGTTCTCCAATGGAGAAGTAAACACACAACTCCGTAGATCTACGAGGGTCATCCATCCACCTGAGAGGTACGGGTTTGTGATTGAGAATCAGCAAACTGTTGAGGATGATGAACCAAGTAACTACGAGGAGGCGGTCAAAGATGTTGACTCCTCAAGATGGCTTGAAGCCATAGAATCTGAAATGGATTCGATGTATCAGAACAAGGTATGGACCTTGGTTCCTAAACCGCAAGGAATAGTTCCTATCGGTAATAAATGGGTCTTTAAAAGAAAGACTGATGCAGATGGCAACGTTCAGACCTACAAAGCTAGGTTGGTGGCGAAAGGGTATCGTCAAAGACAAGGAGTTGACTATGATGAAATTTTCTCACCAGTTGCCATGATCAAATCTATTAGGATCATGCTTGCAATAGCAACATACCACGACTATGAAATTTGGCAAATGGATGTCAAGACCGCCTTCTTGAATGGGTTCATGAAGGAGGAAGTGTACATGACACAACCTGAAGGCTTTGAAAACAAAGATCAGGAGCATATGATATGCAAACTACAAAGGTCAATATATGGGCTAAAGCAAGCATCAAGGAGTTGGAATATACGTTTTGATGAAGTCGTTAAGAGTAACGGTTTTATCAAGAACGAGGATGAACTTTGTGTTTACAGAAAGGTTAGTGGGAGTAATGTCTTCTTCCTAGTGCTCTATGTAGATGACATATTGCTAATAGGAAATGACATCCCCACATTAAAAATAACGAAAGAGTGGCTTTCAGAAAACTTTACCATGAAGGATTTGGGAGAGGCAGCCTTTATACTCGGTATAAAGATCTATAGAGATAGATCCAAGAGGCTGCTGGGTTTATCTCAATCCACGTACGTTGACAAGATGCTAAAGAGGTTTAGCATGGAAGGGTCGAAAAGGGGTTTTCTTCCTGTCAGTCATGGGGTACACCTATCAAGGGCTATGTGTCCTAAGTCACAGCCTGAGAAGGATCGCATGAGTGGAATTCCATACGCTTCGGCTATTGGATCCATCATGTATGCCATGATATGTACGAGACCAGATGTCTCATATGCTTTAAGCATTACGAGCAGATACCAGTCAGACCCTGGAGAGGGTCACTGGACGGCAGTCAAAACCATCCTTAAATACTTAAGAAGAACTAAGGATGCGTTTCTGGTCTATGGTGGTGTTAATGAGTTAACAGTGAAAGGGTTCACTGATGCCAGCTTTCAGAGTGACAAAGATGACTGCAAGTCACAGTCAGGATTCGTATTCACCTTAAATGGTGGGGCAGTGTCTTGGAAAAGTTCCAAGCAGGAGACAACAACAGATTCAACGACAGAGGCTGAATACATAGCTGCTTCAGAAGCAGCTAAGGAGGCAGTGTGGATCAAGAAGTTCATAAATGAACTAAGGGTGGTTCCAAGCGTGGATGAGCCCATACAGTTGCTTTGCGACAACACAGGAGCCATTGCGCAGTCAAAGGAACCTAGGTCTCATCAAAGATCTAAACACGTGCTCTGCAGATATCATTTGATTAGAGAAATCATTGATAGGAATGATGTAAAAATGGATTATGTTCCCACAGACGATAGCCTGGCCGACTCTCTGACAAAGGCTGTTTCTCAGAGAAAACATGATAGTCATTATGAGGCTTTGGGCATACGACTTAGGTCTGATTGGCTCTAGGCCAAGTGGGAGCTTGTTATCATATGGGTGTCCTAGAGACAATCTTTTGATTAAATAAAGGACACTAGATGTAGAACTTTGTTTGTCACAAATAAATGAAAGCACTATTTATTCAGTTTCATATTGTGTCTCGATATTACTGTTAATATTATATGAACGAACTGGATAAACCCCTTGGAATAGAACAGGTATCTCTTGAGTATCTGTGATGAGATCACGATCATGAGGATTCAAGGATATTGCATGTCTATTCCTAATTATATGTTCCTAGTCTAGAGACACTGAGTTTGGGGATCAGTGATCTCGAGTAAAGACTAGTACGACTTATCTACTTGTATATGGATACAAGGTAAAGACCTCATGAGCTGCAGATATGGAGATATCTTAGCTAAAGTCGTGGGTGGACCTATAAGAGTATAGCTCGCACTGAACAGACCCAAAAGGAGACTCCATGAGGAAATCTCACAGATAGTGTCATTAGAGTAATCTCTTTATGTTTGGGTATGTCTTTTCTTAGACCAGAAGTTATTACCTAGATTGTGTTCTTGAAGGCATGTTTTGATTGTATGCCTCGTCTGCCTGAAACATGGAGACCCATAGGTATACTGTGGCTAGGGTAATAAGCTGAAGGAATTCGTCAAATCTCTGTGAGAGATTAGGTTATCTGTAAACCGGAGAAATCGGGATGACATTTACAGGGACTCGGGAATCTATGCATAGTAAAAGAGATCATGAGATGATCTGCCTTTAGAGTCAGTAAATTGAAGATTCCCTATTTCGAATAAAGCTTACCCTAAACCGCAGGGGTTGATACATTTCCTTACCCTAGGTTAATGGGAAGATAACCGAGACGAAGGGAAATACATACGGTAACCAAATATGTGCAATAGGATGATCAAGTCATTAATCTGACTAGTTCTGGGGCAACAAAGCATTGCTAGTGCTCTGTGTTGTCATTAATTGGGTTGTGGGCTTATTGGGCCCAAGCCCAGTTATGTCAGAAGCTAAGTTGGACCTAATGGGTCACACACTAACACCTTGTAGTCATGATGGACTAGCTTTAAAGGTATTGGGCCTAATAATGGTTGTTAGCCCAAGAAGCTGTTTGGAAGCCCACCTAAATGGGTGGGTGGTGCATGGAGTTTAGTAATGGGCTTGGATAGTCCAAGCCATTACTAATTAATTTAATTAGTTAAATTAATAATCAAATATTTGAATTTCGAATTTTGAATTTGAAATTTGAAATTTGAAATTTGAATTTAGAATTTGAATTTCGAAATTCGAATTTTGAATTTGAAATTTGAAATTTGAGATTTGAATTTTGAAATTTGAATTTGGATTTGAATTTTGAAATTCGAATTTTGAATTTGAAATTTGAAATTTTGAATTTTGAATTTTGAATTTGAATGTTTGAACATTTGAATTAAAGTGTTTGAATTCGAATTTGAATTGGTTTTGAAAAGTTGTTTCATAACAAAAGGATAAGACAGGATCTTATTGGAGCATATTCCTTGGATCAAGAAGCATCTTTGGAAGCACTTCCTTGGCTGTTTGGTGCGCAAGTTTAAGTGATAAGAATGTCATCTTATCACTTAAAACAAAGCTCCATTCAGATTTGGTGGTTGAGGGAATCACTGGGTGAGTTGATTCAAATTTTGAATGCAACTACTCAATATATTTGGACCCCTTCTAGGGCTGAATTATGCGCATGAAAAGTATATACTATATGATAGTTTATGAATTTAAGTTTAAATTATTTTGAACTTAATTTCATGTGGATAAGATTGGAGGTTGTTGGCAAAATTGGTTTTGCAACAGCTCCACCTTATCCTCCCTAATCCATGCGCAAATTTCAAATGGGTTTGAAATTTTGTTTTCATTTTGAATGATTTAAATCCCTCCTCCTCTCCAAGTGTGCGAATGACTTGTTCCTCACCTTAGGGTTTTGAGAAAACCTAGCCAACTCTCCTCCATCTATGCATCATTCTGTAGGGTAGTTCACTACACCTTTCCAAACAAAATACCTAGCCTCCACCTTCACCACTTGTGCGCATAGCAAGCCTCACTGTGGTGTTCATCTGGTGGCTTTCAAGAAAGGGTTCTTGCATCATTGACGAACGGTGGTGTGGATCACCATTATAGGGTTTGAACCCTTCAAGCCTGACATCTGATCTCCCTGACTGATCAGGCCAAAAACAAGGTAACATCATGCTGTCTTAAAGCATGAAACTATGTGTGCATGTATGTTCCGCAGTAAAAATTTTTGTTTTACACCTTACATGCATCGGCCTTCAAAGGCCAGTTTACATTCAAGTGGTATCAGAGCCCGGTTGCTTTACCATCGGCGGGTGATGGTACCTTGTTTGTGAAAGGAGTTTTTCACGGTCAAAAATCTTTAAAGGGTTAAAGTTTAAATTCTGCATATGGATTTTGAATCACAAATCCTTTAAAGTGTTAAAGTTTTTGTTTTTATGAACATGTAAATTTGATTCTGTGTTCATAAAACATTATGCATCATGGTTTAGTTTCTTTTTCTTTATGAAAGTTTTAACAGGAACACCTTTTTTGAAAGGGTAGATTCGGCCATGGAGGGTACTAAGAGTACCTTGAATGATTTCTTATTTTTCTCCATGAATTGTGTCATGTTTATATGCATGAAATTTTGTGACAAAATTTATCATATTGTCACCTATATGATTCAGCCATGAAGGGGTTTATGGCTACATGCATGGTTTAATTTTGTTTTCTTTGAGAAAGAATTAACAAGATTTGAATTAAAATTATTTTTAAATTCGGCCAATGAGAAATTTAAGATTATGAATCTTGATGTAATTTTGATGTTTAAATGTTAAATGTCAAAATACATGTGAAAAATATTATGTGATAATATAATGTTTGTGTTTGCAAGTTTTGAACTTTTCAGGTACAAACAGGAAGGGGATGGTCATGGTGCCCGGATTTGAATTTTGAATTTTAAATTAATGTGTAATCGCGCCTTTTAATTTACAAGTGTATTTGTAATTTAAATTTTATATTTTTGTCCCTCCAAAATGTTATGGAGTTTCTTTAATTATTTTTAATTAGAGAAATAGGCTAGTGGCGTATAGACGACAAGCGGTCGTTGCTTAAAGAAGCAAAAAGGACAAAAGCGCGAGCACCATGGCTATCTCAATATAAACTGTTTATATGCATGTATGATTAGATCGTCTAGTATGCATGAATTGGGCAAACCGCGTTTTGTATGGTTATTATGTTTGTCCAATAGCGACTACTGTATACCGATAGATGTTTGACATAGGTAACGTCTAGCATGATAACTTACAATATGCGTTTGATGGGACCTAATTAACCCCAAGATAAAAGGAACCCTTAAAAGGAATAAATAATTAAGCATATGATTACCTCCCACCACCAATGCTACTCAAAACTCTTCTACATAGTGGTGCTCCACAACTCAGTTGGGACCCACTATTTCGTTGGGCTAGAGTAGTGTTTGAAGTGTAAGACACTTAGGGTGCTGGTTTAATGCTTAACTAAGACATAAGTTGCAGGCACAGCCGGGCTTATGTGCTTAGGGTAATGGTGCTAGGTTGGTTGCATGAGATGCACCACTAAGTGACAAAGAGTTGTCAACCTAATGTTAAGAGAGGGTATGCGATACTGTTGATAAAGATCAACCCATTACTTAAATTAATCTTGCGGTCTCAGACGGAGATTAAAATAAATAATCGCACTCTTAATCCCACTAAGGTAAAATCTAAAGTAGATTAACCCTAAGTCAAAAGGAAGGGTCATTGACTTAGATAAAATAGTGGGAGAGGCAAATTATTTCAAGTCTTTAATAATTTGCTTTTAACTACATAACCGTATATTAACTAAAACTATCTTTACATCCTTTTCAACTTATAGTATGACTAATCCACTGTCACTGCGTTCAATACTCGATACGAATAAACTGACCGGTTCAAATTTTATGGACTGGTATCGGAACCTAAGAATAGTTCTAAGGGCCGAAAAGATTGCCTACGTTTTAGATGCTGTAATACCCGTAGCTCCACGGGAAGGGGAAGAAGGGTTTGCGGAATTTGATTTCGTAACCCATCAACAGCACTTGGATGACAATGTGATGGCAGTATGCATCATGTTGGCATCCATGTCGCCTGAACTGCAAAAGCAGCATGAGCATATGGATGCTCCTTCTATTATCGTACATCTCAAGGAGTTGTATGATATTAAAGGCAGGCATGAGAGGTATGAGGCCTCAAGAGAACTATTCTCTTGTAGGATGACTGAGAGCATGTCTGTTGCCAGCCATGTTCTCAAGATGATCGGGCTCATTGAGAAGCTAGGAAACCTAGGCTTCATCATGGATGCCGAGCTAAGTAATGACTTAGTCCTCACCTCACTTCCACCTTCCTTCAGTCAATTCATCATGAATTACAATATGCATGGGATGCAAGTGAGCTTGCCTGAGTTGTTAAGCATGTTAACAACAGCTGAAGTGTCTATCAAAAAGGATAGGACACAGGCTCTTTTGATTGGTGGGCCTAGCAAGGCCAAGGGAAAGCGTAAGGAGCCTGCAAAAGGTGACCCCCTTAAGCCCAAAGGAAAATCCAAGAAAAAGAAGGGCAAGAAGAAGGGTAAGAAGGCACCTAAGGACAAGGGTGATGCTGAGTGCTTCCATTGTGGCAAGAAAGGCCACTGGAAGAGGAATTGTCCAGACTACCTGAACAATGTGAAGGACAAGAAGCATGGTGATGCTTCTGCCTCAGGTATTTTCATGATTGAGATAAATTATTCTTATGCTAATCCATCCTCATGGGTATTGGATACCGGGTGCGGCTCTCATATCTGCAATATGTTGCAGGTACTTAGGAGCCCAAGGAGATTGGATAGAAACGAGGTGGATCTCCGCGTTGGTAATGGAGCAAGAGTTGCTGCTCATTCAGTTGGAGATGCTGACCTTATTTTGCCTACGGGCCTTTTATTGCATTTGAATAATTGTCTTTATGTTCCGCATATTTCTAGAAACATTATTTCAATTTCTTGTTTAGAACAAGATGGTTATACTTTCAGTATTAAGGATGGTACTTTTTCTATCATTTTGAATGATATGGTTTACGGTACTGCTTCTTTAATAAATGGATTGTATGTGTTGGAAATGGGAAATGAAGTGCTCAATATAGATGTGAAACGACCTAGGACGGATAATCAATCTTATCTTTGGCATTGTAGACTAGGGCACATAAATGAAACAAGATTGTCTAGGATGCATAGAGATGGATACCTGGACTCCATGGATTTGGAATCCTATGGACAGTGTGAATCTTGTCTAGCTGGGAAAATGATTCAACAAAAGCCCAAAGGGCTTGAGAGTCATAGGGCTAGTGAGTTATTAGAACTCATTCATACTGATGTATGTGGCCCAATGTCTATTGAGGCTAGAGGTGGATATTCTTATTTCATTACCTTTACAGATGACAAATCAAGATTTGGGTATATATACCTAATGAGATATAAATCTGAAGCGTTTGAAAAGTTCAAAGAGTTTAGGAATGAAGTGGAGAAACAACGTGGCAAGATGATTAAGACATTACGATCAGATCGTGGTGGTGAATACTTGAGCCATGAGTTTCAGGGTTATCTGAGAGAAAATGGAATTCTCTCACAATTTACCGCTCCTTACACACCACACCAAAACGGTGTCTCCGAAAGGAGAAACAGGACCTTGTTAGACATGGTTAGGTCTATGATGAGTGAGACTCAACTTCCAAAATCGTTTTGGGGATATGCCTTAGACACAGCGGCATACCTTCTAAATAGGGTACCGTCTAAATCTGTTCAGACCACACCATATGAGATATGGAGTGGTAAGAGACCCAACCTGAGTTACCTCAGTGTATGGGGATCGCCAGCTTATGTCAAAGCGTTGACATCAGACAAGCTTAGAGCTAAGAGTACTAAATGTCTATTTGTGGGGTATCCTAAAGGTACTAAGGGATACTACTTCTACTCCATGGAAGAACACAAAGTGTTTGTGTCAAAGAATGCTGAGTTCCTTGAGAAGGATTTGATCTCTCAAGGAGGCAGTGGGAGTAAGATTGATCTTGAAGAAGTGCAAGCCACAAGAACAGATTGAGGAACCCGAGTCTGCTCCGCAGGCGACGTTCTCCAATGGAGAAGTAAACACACAACTCCGTAGATCTACGAGGGTCATCCATCCACCTGAGAGGTACGGGTTTGTGATTGAGAATCAGCAAACTGTTGAGGATGATGAACCAAGTAACTACGAGGAGGCGGTCAAAGATGTTGACTCCTCAAGATGGCTTGAAGCCATAGAATCTGAAATGGATTCGATGTATCAGAACAAGGTATGGACCTTGGTTCCTAAACCGCAAGGAATAGTTCCTATCGGTAATAAATGGGTCTTTAAAAGAAAGACTGATGCAGATGGCAACGTTCAGACCTACAAAGCTAGGTTGGTGGCGAAAGGGTATCGTCAAAGACAAGGAGTTGACTATGATGAAATTTTCTCACCAGTTGCCATGATCAAATCTATTAGGATCATGCTTGCAATAGCAACATACCACGACTATGAAATTTGGCAAATGGATGTCAAGACCGCCTTCTTGAATGGGTTCATGAAGGAGGAAGTGTACATGACACAACCTGAAGGCTTTGAAAACAAAGATCAGGAGCATATGATATGCAAACTACAAAGGTCAATATATGGGCTAAAGCAAGCATCAAGGAGTTGGAATATACGTTTTGATGAAGTCGTTAAGAGTAACGGTTTTATCAAGAACGAGGATGAACCTTGTGTTTACAGAAAGGTTAGTGGGAGTAATGTCTTCTTCCTAGTGCTCTATGTAGATGACATATTGCTAATAGGAAATGACATCCCCACATTAAAAATAACGAAAGAGTGGCTTTCAGAAAACTTTACCATGAAGGATTTGGGAGAGGCAGCCTTTATACTCGGTATAAAGATCTATAGAGATAGATCCAAGAGGCTGCTGGGTTTATCTCAATCCACGTACGTTGACAAGATGCTAAAGAGGTTTAGCATGGAAGGGTCGAAAAGGGGTTTTCTTCCTGTCAGTCATGGGGTACACCTATCAAGGGCTATGTGTCCTAAGTCACAGCCTGAGAAGGATCGCATGAGTGGAATTCCATACGCTTCGGCTATTGGATCCATCATGTATGCCATGATATGTACGAGACCAGATGTCTCATATGCTTTAAGCATTACGAGCAGATACCAGTCAGACCCTGGAGAGGGTCACTGGACGGCAGTCAAAACCATCCTTAAATACTTAAGAAGAACTAAGGATGCGTTTCTGGTCTATGGTGGGGTTAATGAGTTAACAGTGAAAGGGTTCACTGATGCCAGCTTTCAGAGTGACAAAGATGACTGCAAGTCACAGTCAGGATTCGTATTCACCTTAAATGGTGGGGCAGTGTCTTGGAAAAGTTCCAAGCAGGAGACAACAGCAGATTCAACGACAGAGGCTGAATACATAGCTGCTTCAGAAGCAGCTAAGGAGGCAGTGTGGATCAAGAAGTTCATAAATGAACTAAGGGTGGTTCCAAGCGTGGATGAGCCCATACAGTTGCTTTGCGACAACACAGGAGCCATTGCGCAGTCAAAGGAACCTAGGTCTCATCAAAGATCTAAACACGTGCTCTGCAGATATCATTTGATTAGAGAAATCATTGATAGGAATGATGTAAAAATGGATTATGTTCCCACAGACGATAGCCTGGCCGACTCTCTGACAAAGGCTGTTTCTCAGAGAAAACATGATAGTCATTATGAGGCTTTGGGCATACGACTTAGGTCTGATTGGCTCTAGGCCAAGTGGGAGCTTGTTAGCATATGGGTGTCCTAGAGACAATCTTTTGATTAAATAAAGGACACTAGATGTAGAACTTTGTTTGTCACAAATAAATGAAAGCACTATTTATTCAGTTTCATATTGTGTCTCGATATTACTGTTAATATTATATGAACGAACTGGATAAACCCCTTGGAATAGAACAGGTATCTCTTGAGTATCTGTGATGAGATCACGATCATGAGGATTCAAGGATATTGCATGTCTATTCCTAATTATATGTTCCTAGTCTAGAGACACTGAGTTTGGGGATCAGTGATCTAGAGTAAAGACTAGTACGACTTATCTACTTGTATATGGATACAAGGTAAAGACCTCATGAGCTGCAGATATGGGGATATCTTAGCTAAAGTCGTGGGTGGACCTATAAGAGTATAGCTCGCACTGAACAGACCCAAAAGGAGACTCTATGAGGAAATCTCACAGATAGTGTCATTAGAGTAATCTCTTTATGTTTGGGTATGTCTTTTCTTAGACCAGAAGTTATTACCTAGACTGTGTTCTTGAAGGCATGTTTTGATTGTATGCCTCGTCTGCCTGAAACATGGAGACCCATAGGTATATTTGGCTAGGGTAATAAGCTGAAGGAATTCGTCAAATCTCTGTGAGAGATTAGGTTATCTGTAAACCGGAGAAATCGGGATGACATTTACAGGGACTCGGGAATCTATGCATAGTAAAAGAGATCATGAGATGATCTGCCTTTAGAGTCAGTAAATTGAAGATTCCCTATTTCGAATAAAGCTTACCCTAAACAGCAGGGGTTGATACATTTCCTTACCCTAGGTTAATGGGAAGATAACCGAGACGAAGGGAAATACATACGGTAACCAAATATGTGCAATAGGATGATCAAGTCATTAATCTGACTAGTTCTGGGGCAACAAAGCATTGCTAGTGCTCTGTGTTGTCATTAATTGGGTTGTGGGCTTATTGGGCCCAAGCCCAGTTATGTCAGAAGCTAAGTTGGACCTAATGGGTCACACACTAACACCTTGTAGTCATGATGGACTAGCTTTAAAGGTATTGGGCCTAATAATGGTTGTTAGCCCAAGAAGCTGTTTGGAAGCCCACCTAAATGGGTGGGTGGTGCATGGAGTTTAGTAATGGGCTTGGATAGTCCAAGCCATTACTAATTAATTTAATTAGTTAAATTAATAATCAAATATTTGAATTTCGAATTTTGAATTTGAAATTTGAAATTTGAAATTTGAATTTAGAATTTGAATTTCGAAATTCGAATTTTGAATTTGAAATTTGAAATTTGAGATTTGAATTTTGAAATTTGAATTTGGATTTGAATTTTGAAATTCGAATTTTGAATTTGAAATTTGAAATTTTGAATTTTGAATTTTGAATTTGAATGTTTGAACATTTGAATTCAAGTGTTTGAATTCGAATTTGAATTGGTTTTGAAAAGTTGTTTCATAACAAAAGGATAAGACAGGATCTTATTGGAGCATATTCCTTGGATCAAGAAGCATCTTTGGAAGCACTTCCTTGGCTGTTTGGTGCGCAAGTTTAAGTGATAAGAATGTCATCTTATCACTTAAAACAAAGCTCCATTCAGATTTGGTGGTTGAGGGAATCACTGGGTGAGTTGATTCAAATTTTGAATGCAACTACTCAATATATTTGGACCCCTTCTAGGGCTGAATTATGCGCATGAAAAGTATATACTATATGATAGTTTATGAATCTAAGTTTAAATTATTTTGAACTTATGGCGCTAATTGGTGCCCAAATTGAAGAAGAATGGCGCCAATTAGCGCCCCAAAGAAGAAAGATGGCGCCAAGTAGCGCCACTATGGCGCCTACTGGCGCCGTTTTACGAACATTCAGTACCGGCTTTTGCAAATCAGGCAGTAGCACCGCGCGAACTTGCGCCAACCCGGCGCCAACTGGCGCCGGTTTGCGGGATGGATGCGCCGTGTTTCTCAAGGGCATTTTTGGAAAGGAAGAAACAAATTATAAATAGCCCTCATTACAGAATTAGGGCATTCAGATCTGGACACTTGGAAGGAGAGAAGGCAGCCGTGGAGTTCTTCGTGTTCTTCATATTGGATCTCCTCTTTGTATTTTCTTTCCCTTTCATTTTTAGTTTATGCTGAATTTTAGATCAGCGATCATGATGTTGATTGGCTAGATCTCTTTATTGTAGTCAGGGTCCCGATCCATATGTGAGCCCTTGAAACGAAGGATTGATTTATAGTTGTTCGTTTATATAATTATCTTTATCATTACTCTGCGCGAATTTTGATATTTCCTTTGTTAGAATTGATCAATCTGATAGTTGGGGATATTCTGAGGACCAAAACCCTAGATAGGAATATTGGGGTTTTGATCTCGAAAGGGGGTAAGATAACCTATGTAGCACCGATACGACACGTGACACGACACGACACTCCGACACGTCAATCCTAAAAAATTATGGATTTCGACACGTTGGGACACGTTTTAATATTAAATAATATTTTTAATTTATGTAGTGTATATTTCATTTAATATTTAATAAATATGAAAGCTTTAATTAAAAAAATAAAAACTAGGACGAGAGAGATATAATATCAGATAGAGAGAACAAATCATATTAGAGAGAGAGATCAGAGAGAATGAGATACAACAAGAGCGTAATAGGAATTGACAAGAATGATGCTGAGATGATCTCTTATCTACTTAAGGGGAAAATGTATATATATGCATAAACCACATCCCCATGGGACATGGTGGAACCACAACATGGCTAAACCGAGGACACGAAAGCTTACCTTGCAAGCTAGCTATCCACAAGAGTCCGCACAAACTCAAAGTCCAACCACAGCAGAATCACAATCTGTTTTAGACCAACAATTATAACAATATTCATTTTCTAATCTTTACAATGTTAAACTAGACATCTTGAGGTTTCCAACGATATACTTTATATCTCAATCGGAGTTGTATAACTCCGGTTATGTTTTTTGCAAAGTTCTTACAACAAGCTGAATTTCCAGCAATGGTGTCGCGACTTCAAACATAAACTAAGAGAAATCCACTCATCCAATGAATCTGAAAATTTACAGGGTTGTATCCCTATATGTTATCTTCATATAGGTCCAAACCTCACTCAATTTAGAGCTCTGTAGCTCGAGATATCGCAATTTTACTAAACTAGGTCGCTGCTGTCTCGCGAAGTATTCGATTTCTGCATTTTCCCAGAAAAGTATTCGAATACTGCCCGAAAAGTATTCGAATACTTCTTCGACAGAATGGAGAAAACTGAGTTTTAAAGGTAAAATTGACCTCCAATGATCTAAACACGATCCGGAGTCCAAGAAATCCTTAAACAGATGTTTATTAACATGTTAGGGACTCGAAAACACATTCCTTTATTCAAATGGTTTAAGTTATGATTTTTAATTGTTTAAACAAGCTTAAAATCACCAAAATACAAAGAGGTGTTCATGGTATACCTCTAAGCTCCATAAATCCAAAAATAAGACAGCAAGGAGGTCTCCAATACAGCACCTAGGTTCTGACTTCACCAAAGAACGAAAATGCCCAACAAGCTTGGACCTTTCATCATCAAAATGGTTCCTTGAAGCACTAAAGTGGATGAAACTGTCCCTTCCTCTCAAAACACCAAGACAACAACACTTCCTCTCACCAACGAAACTATAACTCAGAAGAGGAGTATCACACACCCTCACAATACCAATTCATACAAGGTAATAGTGTTTTGATGGAAGAACAACCAAGAAAAATGGTCTCTTTATAGGGTTTACCAAGAACTAGGGAAGAGTGGCAAATAGAACAGTTTGTGAGAGCTGCTCAGCCTCCAGCTCCCGTAGTAACAAAAGGATACCTAGGGTTTAGTGCCAAATGAGCATATATATAGGCGGTTTAAGTTTAAACACCCAGTATTATCAATAATAGCTACGCAAAATATTTTAATCCCAAACTTTGGAATCTTAACCTACTCATTTTTCTTAGATTTATCATACTTTTATTTTATTTTTCGGATCACCTTTTCGGTACGCGCTTTTCCATAGCCAGTATCAGTTCTGGCATCAGATTTCATCATTTTGACTTGAAACTCGTTTTATAAGTCCTACATAATATTCTAGTAATTATCAAGCACTTGTTATAATTTTCCAGGATACTTTTCCTGTACGCATTTATACTGGGTAGCAGAACCGGTATATGCACTTTTCTTCCGAAAAGTGACTTTCAGCATTTTTACTCACTTTCTATAATTATTTAAGCCCAATAATAATTATTAGGGTCAATTATAGAATTATTTCCTAATTATCATAATTAATTCATTAATAACCTTAATTAGCGGTGCGGGTTCTTACATTCACCCCACCTTTTTTAGGATTTTGTCCTCAAAATCAGAAACATACCTGTCTCGAAAGTCGGGATACTGCCGGAGAAGCTCATCCTCTCGCTCCCATGTGCACTCCTCGGGACTACGCCCAGTCAACTGCACCTTGACCATCGGAATAGTCTTGCTGCTAAGCTGCTTCTCGCCTCTATCGAGAATCTTGAGTGGTCCGACGGGAGTCTTTAGGTTCTCCCGAACCTCCGCATCATCCGGTTTCACCACGTGCGAAGGATCTGCTATGTACCTCCGAAGCTGAGACACATGAAACACGTCGTGGATGTTGGCTAAGTTCGGAGGTAAGGCAAGTCGATAGGCAACACGTCCTACTCTACCAAGGATCTGGTAGGGCCCAATAAACCGTCGGCTCAACTTCCTCACTCCGAGTGCCCGTCCAACACCGGTGACAGGTGAAAGTCTCACAAACACGTGCTCACCCTCACTGAACTCCAGTGGACGATGCTTGACATCGTAGTAGCTCTTCTGGCGATTCTGCGCCTGCTTCAATTTTTCCCTAATCATCTGGATCTGCTGGGTAGTATCTTGGACAAAGTCCAAGCCAAATAGCGCTTTGTCTCCAACCTCAGACCAGCAAGTAGGAGTCCTACACCTCCTACCATACAGCCCCTCGTAGGGTGCCATGCCTAGACTATCATGAAAACTGTTGTTGTACGAAAATTCCACCAACGGAAGGTACCTATCCCATGTTGAACCCTGCTCCAACGTGCAAGCCCTCAACATGTCCTCCAATGTCTGGATGGTCCGCTCAGTCTGTCCGTCAGTCTGAGGGTGATAGGCGGTACTCAATCTCAGCTGTGTACCAAAAGCCTCCTGCAGCGCCTCCCAAAATCGAGATGTTAACTTCGGGTCCCTATCACTGACGATACTCTCGGGTACCCCGTGAAGCCTCACAATCTCGCGGACATATAGCTTGGCCAACTACTCTGTAGTGAAGCTCACCTTCACTGGAAGAAAATGGGCAGACCTGGTCAATCTGTCCACAATGACCCAGATAGAGTCACAACCAGCCTGAGTTTTGGGCAATCCCAGCACGAAGTCCATGGAAATACTCTCCCACTTCCACTGTGGAATCTCAAGAGGTTGAAGTTTGCCAGACGATTTCTGGTGCTCAATCTTCACTTTTTGACATATCAAACATTTGGACACGTAGACCGCTATGTCCTTCTTCATGCCCGGCCACCAAAAATTTCTTTTTAAGTCCTGGTACATTTTTGTCGCACCAGGGTGGATAGTAAAATGGCCCTTATGAGTCTCTACCATAACCTCCTCAGTCAATGGCCCTCGAGGGGTTACAACCCTCTTCTGAAACAGCAGCAAACCATCCTCGTTCCATGACACACCATCCTGGTTCTTCACATAATCAAGGCACTCTCTTTGCACTTGCGCCTCTTTAATCTTTTCCATCAGCTCATTAATCACTTTTGTTGTTTCCAACTCAAGTAGTGCGCCCCCAAACAAGGAGTTCACTCTCAAGTCTCTAAACTCTCCGATCACCTCATAGTCGCTCATCATCAAGCTGGATAAGCTCACGGATTTCCGACTCAAAGCATCGGCTACCACATTGGCCTTGCCAGGATGATACCTCAACTCAAAGTCGTAGTCCTTCAAGAACTCCATCCATCTCCACTGTCTCATGTTCAACTCCTTCTGGTCAAACAGATATTTCAGACTCTTGTGGCCACTGAATACAGCAAACTTCATGCCAAACAGGTAATGCCTCCAAATCTTGAAAGCAAAAACAATAGCTGCCAACTCCAAGTTGTGACTCGGGTAGTTCTCCTCATGAGGTTTCAACTGTCTTGAAGCATAAGTAACAACTTTCCCTTTTTGCATCAACACACAGCCTAGTCCTTTACCAGAGGCATCACAATAAAGCTCAAACTGCTCCGCAGGATCAGGAAGGACTAACACAGGAGCGGTAGTCAGTCTCTCCTTCAACTCCTGGAAACACTCCTCACACTCATGTGTCCACACGAATGGAGTCTCCTTTCTAGTAAGGCGAGTCATCGGTAGCACTATCTTGGAGAATCCCTCTATGAACCTCCTGTAGTACCATGCCAAACCCAAGAAGCTTATCACTTCTGTAACCGTCTTGGGCCGCTCCCAATCCATCACGGCCTCAATCTTGTTAGGATCAACTACAACTCCATCAGCGGAAATCACATGACCCAGAAATTTCACCGCCTTGAGCCAAAACTCACATTTTGACGGCTTAGCATATAGCTTTTTCTCTTTTAACACTTGCAAAACAATCTTCAAGTGCTCAGTATGCTCCTTCTCTGTCTTAGAGTAAATCAAGATGTCGTCAATGAAGACGATCACAAACTGATCCAGGTACGGCTGGAAGATCCTGTTCATGTAGTCCATGAACACTGCGGGTGCATTGGTGAGTCCAAACGGGATCACCAAATACTCATAATGCCCGTACCTCGAGCGAAATGATGTCTTTGGGACATCCTCCGGCTTTACCCGTATCTGATGGTAACCGGACCAGATAACAATCTTGGAATATACGCAAACACCCCTGAGCTGATCCAGCAAATCATCAATGCGTGGAAGGGGATACTTGTTCTTGATTGTCACCTTGTTCAACTGTCTGTAGTCGGTGCACAATCGCATAGTCCCATCTTTCTTTTTCACAAAAATGACCAGTGCTCCTCAAGGAGACACACTCGGACGAATGAAATCTTTCGCTGAAAGCTCCTCAATATGCTTCTTCAGCTCTGCCAACTCCGGTGGCGACATCCGGTATGGAGCCAATGAAATAGGCCCCACACCAGGCAATAAATCAATGGAGAACTCTATCTCCCTCTGTTGTGGAAACTCAGGAATCTCCTCGGGAAACACCTCGAGGAATTCCCTCACCACAGGAATGCCAGTGAGATCCTTCTGTGTCCCACTCACCAAACCTCACAACATAACATAGCCAAATGCCCCTGCTCTCAAGGCCTTCCTCGCCTGCAGGACTGAAATGAACGGTGAGGAACTGGCTGTGGACCCACCCGGAGACATCACCACTCTCTTGGCACAGCAATCAATCAATGCACAATTTCTGGACAGCCAATCCATGCCCAGAATAATCTCCAAGTTGGCCATCGGCAATCCTATCAGATCTACCGAGAAGTCACGGCCATCCCACTGAAACGCTACATCGCGATGCACAGTAGAGGTCAAACATTTTTCTCCGGTGGAGGTGGTCACCCGCATCGGTGGAGAAAGCACATCACTAGGCAACTCAAGCCCCACAGCAATAGGGGTAGCAACAAATGAATGTGTTGCCCCGGAATCAAAAAGCACATCAATAGCTGAACCACCAATGGTAACAGTACCTCTGACCAGGTTCGGAGCTCTGTCCGACTGCTGACGATCTAGGGTGTACACACGCCCAGTAGTAGGTGGCACTGCTGGTGCCCCTGTAGGAACCATCTGCAAAGGAACGGCCTACACTGCAGCTGCTCTCACCGTCGGGCAATCTCTGGAGTAGTGGCCCTCCTTGCCACACTGGAAGCATATCAACTAGCCTGTAGCACACGGCCCAAAATGTGACTTCCTGCATCCCGAGCATCTGGGAGCAGGAGGTCTCGCTGTGTTCCCCTGAGCAGAAGTCTTCTTCAACTGGTTTGGCACTTGTTGCGATCTCGGCAAGTGCACCGATCGTTCCAAGTAATAAAAGTGATAAGTAAGTATCGTCTCCACAGGGATTGATAAACAATTACTACTATAACCAGTCCTCTTAAGTTAGATAAATCAATTGGTACTTCCACACTATGGTAACTCAAAATGTAAAGACTTGTTTTTAGGTTTTTCTGAAAAAGATTTAAAATAAATGAAGAAATATTTTTATAGAAGAAGTGATGAAGAAGACTGTAGCCAGGGTACATTTACCAATTGTTCCCAATTTTACTTCGGATTGATTCATAATACCTATCAAAATTAACAACTCAGACAAATTATCATCTTTTTAGAAATAATTAGTTAGATCCCAATCCCTTGGCGATCTAACTCTTTACTTCAGTTGGAACCCTAATCCCTTAGTAATCCCGTCTGAAAATAAGCATTATGTAGATAAATCCCACGACTGCAATCCATACAAGTCTATCCCTAGAACATGCATGGAGAGTCATCTTTATCTCCTTTCAGGATCAGTATTCCAATATCCCTATTGTGAATCCTGATCCCCAGAATATCATTCCCTATTAGGTTGATCAGATCTAACAGAAATAATATCAATACGCTCAAGATAAAAGATGAAATATATTAAATTCAATACATAGAATGACTCACTCCTTGTAACAATTGTTTACAAAGGGATCATGCCCCTGACTACAGAAATAGATCTAGCCAATCAACATCATGATCGCTGATCTGATTTCAACATGAACTGAAAAGAAAATAAAGAAGAGTACAAGAACGGAGTGATGAACACGAAGAACGCCTCCTCTAGGTCTTGTGATGTGTATTCAGAGATGATCCCTCTTCAAAGGTTGAGTCTCTTTTTATAAGAGACTTTGACCTAATTTGCAACATTTGAATCTTCATATTTTCGCGCCTCCCACGCTCAGAGCGCCACTCCCGCGCTCAGGGCGTGGGAGTTCCTGCCAAATCTCCACCTCCCGCGCTGATGGCGCGGATCTCGTGCTCTCAGCGCGGGACCTTCTGCCAAATTTTCATCTCCCACGCTCAGAGCGCCATCCCCGCGCTGTGAGCGTGGGAACCTAGGTCTCTTTTGATATGTTTTTGCCTTCTTTTGTTTATCTTCCTTGATATTCAGACTTTGGATGTTTTTACTCTTTTTCTCTGCCTTTCTTGCATTGATTGAGTCATTTTCTTCCTCTTTTTGCCTTGTAATTTCCTATATGCTGATCGCATATCAAATAATTCCTAGATTTGAACTTTGCTGTCCCTAGCAATGTACAAGACTAAATCCAGGAAACAGATTAATCCAACGTAACACTGTACAGCCAACAGATCATCATACTAAGTATGCTTGAATCAATGCGAAGAATTTTTAATAATGCCTTTCATGAAAAGATTAGAATCTAATTTGCACATCCTTCACCCAGATAATCAAATAACGCTCAATACTCAAGTGTTTGGGGAAATGACAATTACTCAAGCTATCACAGTAACAACATTATCATAAACTTGCTCATATTCTCAAGTTCCTAAAGATGAGGAACATTAATACATGCAAAATTGATCAAAAGGACATCACAGGTTGTAACTTGGCCAGGCTAAAGGGTAGGATTTTATGGATAGTAGCTCAAGTAACAATGAGATTGAAAATTTGATAGTTTTTCATTAACACATTCAACTCATTTGTTTTGCTCCACTAATGTTCCCACAGAATTTCGGGAATTTAATTCCTTCAGCCATATTTTCTTTATATTCACCTTTTTCTTTTTCCCTTTTTCTCCTTTCCTTTTAAAGGCACAATTCAGTCACCTTTCTTTATCTTGACCTCTGTGGAGCTTACCTCAATTTCTTTGTTTTATTTCAAAACATCAGGGATTCAATCTCATTTAAGGTAAGACAATAGGAATATGTCTAAGCAATCAACAGGAGTTATGAACAAAAAGGCTCAGGCACAAAGGGGTTAACACTGGAAAAATTCACAAAGGCTCAAGCATAATTGAACCTGAGAATTTTTTTCTTTTTTCAATACAAGACTTCTTTTTCATGGTGTATGGTGTAGTTCCACCACATTCATCAACCTTGCAATCTTGCATTCAGCATGTATGCGATAATTCCCAGATTTGAATGTTGCTGTCCTCAGCAACAAACTAATCTAAGATATAGCTTAAGCTGCCAGATGGAGTACACACATAATTGTTAATATCCAAAGCAGAATACGCAAGAAAATATAACCCAATATAAAGTGCCAGCAACCTTAACTCTGTTCAACCTTTTTTTTAAAAAGATGTAAAACTAAATTGTTCCAAGAAATTTAAAACAAAATGCAGTAAATGGCAGTGGAGGAATAAGGTCAAAAGTCATCCATAAAGTCATCAGCTTCAAAATCACCAAGGATGTCATCATCTGCAGTATTGGAAGGCATAGATGGACCTGCTTGTGTACCAGGTGGAACTTGACCCATTAATCCAGCTGTGTCAATTCCCCTATCCAAGCACAGTCGCTCCAACATGCTCATCATGTAGTTGTTCTGAACCAGTAACTGTTGGAGCAACTGAGAGTCAGTAGATGTAGATGGTGCTGATACTGGGGCAGGTGGAGGAACAGCACCGCCAGATGCTTTCCATATTGCTTGCCTTCGGGACTCCTTCTGCATTTCATTATACAGACGCTGTGTTAAATCTGCTTTGGTCTTTACATCTCTGGGCTCATCATCTGGTATATCTACTCCTGCTTTTATGCAAAGCTGCTCAATGAGGGAGCAGTGAGCCATACTAAAGTCTAACCTGCCATGAGTAATCATGTGGGCTATTCTATCAGACAGAATAGCCCCAATATGGAGGTTGTAATCTCCCAGCAGAGTATACAGCAGTACTGCCCTTTCCACATTGACATCACTTAGATTAGTAGAAGCCATGATGGTGGAATTGATGAAGGAGTGCCAGAAAATTGCCTCTTCATTGAGGTCTAGCCTATCCAATTTTTCTGGCACGGCTGGCTGGCCTTGTTTGGCCTTCCATGCAGAATTTGGTTGAGTGATGCCTTCCCGAATAGTGGTAGCCAAAGCCGGCATTTCTTCCCTATACAACCCGTCAACCGGCTGCATCCTGTTGAAGGTGTCAGTGAAAAAACAAGATTGGGTTGCTTCCCATGAGGTATTCAGCAACCTCTCAATTTGGAAGGCTGTAAAAGAGACTTCCTTCCCCCTGACCCAGCTCTTTCTTGTTCTGTCTACTGTGTCCTTGTCAGCATTGGCACAGAATTCGCGCAATATAGTGCTGCAGCTTGCCTGTGGAAGTCGTATCAACTTGTTCCATTTCCTTCTTTGAATTATCATGATTACTGGACAGTCATCCGCCAGGAGACTGCTGATTCTTCGTTCCGGTATGATTTTCTTTCTTAAAAACCAGTTGTGGTACCGGTCTTGGGCTTCCGGAGACAGAAACCGGTTACCATCAAAATCCACCAGAGCAGGGGCTCTTTGTCTCTTGGTGCCAGTCGCACCTGCGGGCTTTTTGCCTACCTTCTTTTGCTGCATTCAGAAAATTTCCAATACAGATACCATACAAAGATATACAGCATTAAAATCCACAATCGGAGACACTCAATGAAAATTCCCAGATTTATCTCATGCATATGGTGACATTGTACTCAGCCTATTATCTCATTTTATTACATATCAGTAATGCAGACCAACATAGCATTTAAATTTTGGATACCAAATTGACAGCCAATACGTGATATGAATACGAAAATGAGATTGTAACAGTTACATGTGTACATTCATACTTTAGGTAAAATACCTAGCATGCATTTCCATTATAGGCAAAATATGGGAACCAGCATCCAGTCATCTCATTTTTCATATGCATTTGGAAGGAAGATGAAAATTATAACTTAAGCATTTCATCAAACATTGAGCATGCATCATCCAAAAACCATCTTCATCATGCTATCAACAAATAGGATTTCATATTTAAAAACAAAATGTGAATCACTTACCTTGTCTCCTGCCATTTGAAGAAGGAACAAAAACCTACTACGTATTGATGAATCCTTAAGTGTATTAGAACCTGAACCCTAACCCTTCAATGGTTGAGGGATGTGTGGGAATCAATGGGGGAACACAATATAGGGAATGGGTAGTGAGGGAAATGTGTGTGAGTGTGAGAAAGAAAGAAAAATGAAGAGGAAGATGGTGGAGGTGAGTAGAGTGGGAGAAGAAGAAGAAGGAAGAAGAGAGGAAGGGGAAAAGAAGAAGAAGAAGAAGAGGGGAAGGGGAAAAGGGTTGGCGGCGTGAGAGGGAGAGAGGGAAGTGGGAAAGAAAATAGGGTTTTCCCCCCTTTTAAAACTGGGCGCGATTCCCGCGCTCACAGCGCCATTCCCGCGCTGTGAGCGCGGTGTTTTCTGTTAATTTTGCTTCTCCCGCGCTGATGGCGCGGATCTCGCGCCCTCAGCGCGGTACTCATTGCCAATTCTGCCTCTTCCGCGCTGTTGGCGCGGTACTCGCGCTCTTAGCGCGGGTTCCACTGCCATTTTATGCTGGTCCACGCTGCTAGCGTGGGAACCGCGCTATCAGCGTGGACTAACCCCTTCTTCTTCTTTTTATTTTTTTATTATTTTGATAGATGGATAAAAAGATGAAATATCCACTGGTTGCCTCCAGTAAGCGCTTGTTTAATGTCACGAGCCTGACTGGAACCATGTTTAATCGGGTGAAATCAAAGAGACAGAAATTATCTCTCTATTCACAGGTTCCCCAAAGTAAATTTTTAGCCGATTTCCATTTACTTTAAAAGATCTCTCATCATCCAGGGGAGAGATTTCAATGGTGCCATATGGAAATACATTCTTCACTATAAAGGGACCAGACCAACGAGATTTAAGTTTTCCTGGAAACAATTTCAATCTAGAATTGTACAGTAATACCTGTTGACCAGGTGCAAACTCTTTATGCTTGATCCTGCTATCATGCCACTGCTTTGTCTTTTCTTTATAAATTTGTGCACTCTCATAAGCAGTTCTTCTGAACTCATCTAGCTCATTTAGCTGCAATATTCTCTTCTTTTGGGCTCCTGATAGTTCAAAATTTAAGAACCTTGTGGCCCACAAAGCTTTGTGTTCTAACTCCACTGGTAAATGGCAAGGTTTGCCATATACCAACTGATAAGGTGACATGCCTATTGGAGTTTTGAATGCAGTCCTGTATGCCCAAAGTGCATCATCAAGCTTTTTGGCCCAATCTTTCCTAGAAATCCCTACTGTCTTTTCTAGGATTCTTTTTATCTCTCTATTGGAGACTTCCACTTGCCCACTAGTTTGAGGATGATATGGTGTGGCTATCCTGTGTCTCACTCCATATTTATCCAACAAACCCTCAAAATGTCTGTTACAAAAGTGAGTACCCCCATCACTAATGATAGCTCGAGGTACTCCAAACCTTGTAAAAATATTTTTCCTTAGAAAATTTACCACCACCTTAGCATCATTAGTGGGAAGAGCAACAGCTTCTACCCACTTAGATACATAATCCACAGCCACAAGAATATATTGGTTAGAATAAGAGGATGGAAATGGACCCATAAAATCAATGCCCCAAACATCAAATAATTCCACCTCTAAAATATTATTCAAGGGCATCTCATCCTTTCGTGAGATATTTCCTGTCCTTTGACATTTGTCACATTTTTCTACGCAATCTCTTGCGTCCTTAAAAAGTGTTGGCCAGTAGTAACCGCTTTGCAAAACTTTTTGTGCGGTTCTATTGCCCCCAAAATGTCCTCCATAATTAGAAGAATGGCAATGCCATAAAATCTGGCCCACTTCAAACTCCGGAACACATCTGCGAAGGATCCCATCAGCACATTGGAAATATAGATGTGGATCCTCCCAGAAATAACGCCTCACCTCTCGCAGAAATTTCTTTTGTTGTTGCCTTGTAAGGTTGGGAGGCAACTCTCTTACCACTTTGTAGTTGGCAAAATCTGCGAACCATGGAGGAACAAAGACTGCCATCACCTTCTCATCAGGGAAATAATCATTGATTTCTTTTTCTGAACTATCTTGTAGTTCTTTTGCCTGGATTCTAGAGAGATGATCAGCCACTTTATTTTCTACTCCAATTTTGTCCCGAATTTCCAAATCAAATTCTTGAAAAAGTAACATCCACCTTAACAACCGTGGTTTTGCGTCCTGCTTAGTCATCAAAAACTTAATAGCAGAATGGTCAGTAAAAACAACAATTTTAGATCCTAACAAGTAAGGTCTAAATTTGTCCAATGCATAAACTACTGCTAACATTTCTTTCTCAGTTGTTGCATAATTAATCTGAGCATCATTCAAAACTTTGCTAGCATAGTAAATGACATGTAATAACTTTTCCTTACGCTGACCAAGGACTGCACCAATTGCATATGCACTGGCATCACACATGAGTTCAAATGGAAGGTTCCAATCGGGAGCTGTAAGCACTGGAGCTGTAGTAAGCTTTTCTTTTAACACATGGAAGGCCTTTGAACAAGCATCATCAAACAAAAATTCAGAATCTTTCACCAAGAGTTGGCTTAATGGTATAGCAATCTTGGAGAAATCCTTGATGAATACCACAAAATCTGCAGGGAAGATAAACTTATCAACTTTGACAAGAATATCTTCTATGATCCCATTGGGTTTCCTTACGGATCTGTCAGCCAATTGGAGTGATACCTCAGTGGGTTTCAATTCCTCAATCCCCAATGATTTGTAAACTGATAAGGGCATTAGATTAATGCTAGCCCCGAGATCACATAAAGCTTTCCCAATGCCTATATCACCAATAGCAATAGGAATATTAAAACTTCCTGGATCACTCAGTTTATTTGGAATTTTCTGCTGGATAAAAGCACTACACTCTTCAGTGAGTGTTACAGTTTGACATTCCTGCAATTTTTGTTTCCTAGATAAAAGATCCTTCATGAATTTTGCATACCCTGGCATATTGGCTAGGGCTTCTTTAAAAGGAATATTGATATGTAGTTTCTTGAAAATGTCCAAGAATCTATCATAATGTTTGTTGTAGGCTCCCTTCTTGAATCTTTCTGGATAGGGTGCCTTAGACATAACATACTCGTGGCTTAACTCATGCTTTTCTTTTGCCACCACTGGTTGTTCTGCAACCTGCTCTTTTTCTTTTTCTTTTACAATTACCTCAATCTCTGGTTCAATTGCTTCCTTTTCTTGCTCCTCTTTCTCTTTTTCCAGCTCCACATGTGTTTTTGTTGGAACTGTTAGTATCCTACCACTTCTTGTTGTAACAGCCATACAGTCATCCTTTGGATTGTTGACTGTGTTACTTGGGAAGGTACCTGGAATTCTTTCTGAAAATTGTTTGGCCAGCTGGCCTATCTGATTCTCCAGGTTTTTAATGGAAGCATTTGTATTTTTATTGTTGGCTCTGGTTTCTTCCATGAAAGCATTGGTGTGCTGAGCCATATCATTGGAAGCCTTAGCCATTTGAGCGAAAGCTTTCTCCCACTCGGCTGGCTCTTTTTGCTGAGTCTGAGAAGATTGAGTATAATTATTGCTAGTTTTGAAATCCATACCTGATCCTTGAGTCCTCCGTTGGAAATTATTGTTACCACCAGGGAAATTTTGATTTCGCTGGAAATTTTGTTGTTGAGGACGCTGATCGTACCAGATCCCATTCACCTGTAATTGTTGAAGTGAATCTTCGGATGATGGATTTGGGCACTCATTGGATTCATGACTTTCTTGACATTGGTCACAAATCGGTGGAGTTGTTTGAACTTTTGACACTTGAAATTTGTCAAATTTTTCACTCAAGCTGTCAAACTTCTTAGATAATGATATTACATCATTATCTGTGGATTTTTTCACTGCTCTTTGTGTGGGAACTAGCACACTTTCATTTTCATTTCTTGCAAGCTTTTTGATCAACTCAATAGCCTGCTCAGATGTGCTTTCCCGAATAGAACCTCCAGCGGCACTATTTATTATCATCCTTGTTTCGGGGGTGATTCCATTGAAAAATATCACCACTTTTCTATTCATCATCTCCTTCGTAATGTGCACATTTCCTGTTTAATTCTTGGAATCTGTTCCAA
>JAVKPL010012254.1:0-58511 GCA_032173675.1 Gastrolobium villosum | reverse complement strand
TTTTTGCTAAGGAGTGGCCGCCCATGTGGTGGCCGTTGATCCCTTCATAAATTTCTTCCAAAATATAATGTACATCGTTTGGGACAATGCATTTGAGGAGTGGGATTGAAATCCCTCTTTTGTACAATCGCCCTTGAATGATGCAGAAGTAGGCGCTCCTCCGAACGACCTTCTTAGCTTCCTTTGGGTTAGGAGGTAGGATTCCGGCTGACAAGTAGTTGATGATGGGCGTGATCCAAGTTTCTTCAGCGACTTCGGCGGCGACGTCAGTAATGCTCATGATTATGCATGGGTCAGGCAAATTGTGCTGAATTACTGAACGATTGTTACCTGGGCTCTTAGTGCTTGCCAATTTGGCGAGTATATCGGCCCTGGCGTTATCTGCTCGCCTGATATGCTCCACGTCCACGCTTTCGAAGGATTGGAGTAGTTCTTTGACCTTTTTCAAGTATTTGCACATCAGTGGTCCTTTGGTCTGGTATTCCCCCGAGATCTGGAAGGTTACCAATTGGGAGTCGCTAAAGACCCTAAGATGTTGGGCACCCATCTCTTTTGCCTGAGTTAGGCCAGCTATCATCGCCTCATACTCTGCCTGATTGTTGGTCGTATTGAACTCGAATGTTAACGAGTGTTCCGTGGATACACCGTCTGGATTTTCAATTATCATGCCTGCACCGGAGCCTTTGGCGTTGGAGGAACCATCTACGAATAGTTTCCATGTGGCTGGCCTGGGGGCGTCAGTTGCTTGGTCGCTTAGTGGGCTGAAGTGTGTCATTTCGGCGATGAAGTCTGCAAGGGCTTGGGCTTTGATGGCGGTACGCGGCTCATAAGTGATCTGGTACTTAGATAATTCTACTGCCCAGGACATCATCCTTCCTGCGAGGTCGGGCTTGTGTAGGACTTGGCGGATTGGCTGGTTAGTTCTGACCGTGATTGGGTGGCATTGAAAATACGGTCTCAACCGTCTAGCAGCAAAAATGAGCGTGAAGGCGACCTTCTCGACTTGCTGATATCGAAGCTCAGCGCCTTGCAGTACTTTGCTGATGAAGTAGACCGGTTTCTGTCCCTCCGGTTTGGAATCTTTAATGAGAGCTGCGCTGACCGCCTCATTGCCGACGGCGAGGTACAGGTATAGGGTTTCACCGCTGTCTGGTTTGGCGAGGACTGGCGGGCAGGAGAGGGCTCTCTTGAATTCTTGGAACACTTTTTCGCATTCCTCAGACAATTGAAAGGTGACTCCTTTTTTGAGTAAGCCGAAGAGGGGGAGAGACTTATGAGCCGAGTTCGCCAGAAATCGGGTGAGGGCCACAAGCCTTCCGGTTAGCTGTTGGACTTCCTTGATGGTTTGTGGGCTTCTCATGTCAATGACCGCCTTGCACTTGTCAGGATTGACTTCAATGCCTCTTTCAGTGAGCATGAAGCCTAAGAATTTGCCGGCGGGGACTCCGAAGGCGCACTTGCTGGGGTTGAGGCGCATGTTGTACTTTCTCAGCCTCTCAAACACGCCCTGGAGGTCGCTCAAGTGCTGCTTTGGGTCTCGTGACTTGGCGATCATGTCATCAATGTACACTTCGATGCTTTCACCGATCAGGTCTTTGAACACCGTGTTCATCATGCGCTGGTAAGTTGCTCCAGCGTTCTTCAGGCCAAAGGGCATCATGGTATAGCAGTAGTTGGCGTTCTGAGTGATGAACGCCGTTTTATCTTGGTCTTCTTCAAGTAGAGGGATTTGATTGTACCCAGAGTAAGCGTCCATGAATGACAGCATTTTGAAACCTGACGCGTTATCTACGAGTTGATCGATGCTGGGGAAAGGATACGCGTCTTTGGGGCACACTTTGTTGAGGTCAGTGTAGTCAACACACATTCTCCACGCCCCATTAGGCTTCTTAACCAACACCGGATTGGATAGCCAAGTGGTGTACTTGATCTCTCGGATAAAACCGGCGTCATGCAGCCGTTTAACCTCCTCGTCAATGATCCTTTGTCGGTCAGGGCCGAACTTCCTCTTTTTCTGAGCGATGGGTTTGGCTTTGGGGTCCACGGATAACCGGTGGCAGCAGACTTCAGGGTCAATTCCTGGCATGTCTGATGGTTTCCAGGCAAACAGGTCTTTGTTCCTCTTGAGCATTTTTATGAGCTCACTTTTTGTATCAGGGTCCATTGTCGCCCCGATGGTTGTCGTTTGGTCGGCATCGCCCAGTATGACGTGCTCTAAGGCTCCATCGGGGGTAGGCCTGGCATGTTCGACTCTGGGGTCATCTCTTGCATCGAACTCTACCAAGAAACACTGGTCAGCTTTAATCGTGTTCTTGGTTGGGCTGCTTTTGGGCGACGGCGGGCTGGAGCTTTGCTGTTGTGTTGGTTGAGTTTTGAATGTAACTCTTGTAGCTGGCCTTAGGGATATATTGTAGCAGCTCCTGGCGACCAGCTGATCGCCTTTCACCGTTGCTACCTTGTTATTTTTGGCCACGAACTTCATTGCTAGATGTGGGTGAGAAACGCTTGCTTCGAAGGCAGCGAACATCCTTCTGCCAAGTATGGCGTTGTATGCTGAAGGGGTATCTAGCACCAGGAACTGGATGTCGGCGGACTTTGAAGTCGGTGGCGTTCCCAAAGATAAACGTAGGTTTATCATTCCTAGCGGTTTGGTGGTTGTTGCATTGAAACCTGAAAGTTCGCCTGAAACAGGGGTCAGATCGTTAGTTGTGAATCCTAACGCTGTAAAACATGGGAGAAACAAAATATCGGCAGAGCTGTCGTGGTCAACAAAGACCTCGTTAACGCCAAAATTGGCGATCGTTGCTTGAACGACCAGGGGGTCGTCATGTCCTGGGAGGACATCGCCAAGATCTTCGCTGTCCCAAATGATCTTGGGTTTGGCGGGGCCTGAATTGGCTTTGGCTTTGTTAATGACCTTTCCTGCTACCGCCAAACACTGCTTCAGATGCTTTTTCCTGGCGTTGGATGTTTCTCCCCCTCCACTCAGACCGCCGGATATCATGTTTATCACTCCATGTTTGATGACGGCCGAGTCCTCTTCATCATCCTCGTCTCTTCTGCCCCTACGGCGTGGACTGGGAGGTGGGTTGTGGCCTCTTGGGGATTCTGCTCTTCTGGGGCGGTCATGGCGGGACCGGTATCGTGGTTGGCTGGTTCTTTCTGGAGATCTGCTGCGCTCGTGACGTCGCCTTACCGGTCCGTCACCACGAGCGCCTTCAGTGGTCCGTCGTTGCGCTCCACTTTTGATAAGTTCATCAATCTCTTCCTTCAAGTGTCTGCAATCTTCAGTGTTGTGGCCGTTGCTGCGGTGGAACTTACAGTACACGGCGGCCTTTCTGTCTTGCTCCGGGCATTGCGGAGGATTTTTCTGGCCTTCTTTGTAATCTGTTTGGTTAACACTATGAGGGCGGCGTCCTGTCTGGCCACGCCCTGAAGGGCGTCCGGCGCCTCGGGAAGAACTCTGTGTCTTTTTCTCTTCATCGCCCTCAGTTCTGCCTTTGGTCTGCTTTTGGACCTGACTGTGCGATGAGTCATCGGTCCTACTACCTTTGTACTCTTCAATTCGCATGAACTCCTGGGCTTTCTTTTTTACTCCTTCCAAATCAGTTATTTCGTGACGGGCTAGTTCGTAAGCGAACGCGCCCTGTCTTAAACCTGAAAGGAGTATATGTACTTGCACCTTAGGGTCAAGACCCTGCACTTGCAAAGCTTCTTTGTCGAAGCGGTCAAGGAACGCCCTAAGGGACTCGCCTGACTGTTGTCGGATCTTTTCAAGAGAATGAACGGACTTGGGCACGGGACGACTAGTGGCGAAGTGGGTTTGGAATTTTTAGGCCAGGTCGTCCCAAGAAGAAATGCTGCCGGTTGGTAGGGTAGTATACCAAGTCAAAGCTCTTCCGCCAAGTAGTGTTGGGAAAGTTCGGCACATGAGGAGGTCGGTTTCTCCGTGGAGAGTCATTGCCGCTTCGAACTTTTGAATCCATTCGAAGGGGTCAGAATCTCCAATGTAGGTGATTATGTTGGATGGGCCTTTGAATCCGAGAGGTATAGGGGTTAAGCGTAAGATATCAGTCAGTGGTTTATTTCGCCCTGAGGTAGTAGCAGGCGTTAACCGTGGGTCTGGGTTATGCACTTGTTGACCAAAGGGTTGGCGTGGTGCGGCTGGGGCTTCAACGGAATAAGAGAAGGCGGGGCCTTGTTGGCCGACACATTGTGGTTGACCAGGGTTTATGAACGACCCCTGGGGTTGTGGAGCAACTTGTGGTTGCGTGGGGTGGTATTGGGGTTGTGGGATCACGGTGTTGTAAGGCGGTATTGCGTAAGCGTGGAACGGGTAAGGTGCGGGGAAAGGCGTGAGTGGGTTTTGGCCATGGGGCCTGTTGGGATATAAGGCAGCGCCTGGGGCGTGGTAATCATTGTAAAAGGGTAAGGGCTGGCTTTGAGTAGGTCGGGGTTGATAGACTGGGAAGATTGGTGGTGGACCTGCAACGGGTAATGGCATACCGAAGTGGACGCCAGGCGGTGGGGGTTGTGTAGGAATCAAATTTTCACCTTGCGCTTCGCGTATCATAACCTGGCGGTTAACTCGTGCTTCTCTTCCATCGGTCACAAGTAGCGGAGGGTTAACCGATCGTAGAACTGGGGCGAAGGGCCCATCGCCGGCTTGTTCGGCTGGGGCGGAGTGCATAGATGGCGGGGAGTTGGAACGGGCTGATTGTACATGGCCTTCAGGGGTCCCATCTCTTGTTTGCTCTGCTCTTCTAGTAATGGCCATATTTGGTTGACGGGAAATGGGGTGTAATTTTTCAGCTGGTGAAAGAATGGGAATAGAAGTTTATACTTTCCCACAGACGGCGCCAATGTAGCGTTGGAATCTATAAGCCCACTATGTTCCCTCAAAGGGTGTATGATCACTGTATGGGCGATACCTATGGCTTTGGTAAAGACCAGGCCAAGAGATATTATCCCAAGTATAAGCAGATAATCAATACAAGTACAAAGCTGTAAGAGAATTCAAGTAATAGGCTAAATAACGATACATAACATGCTTTCAGTTGTGCCCCATGGGGGCTATTTATAGGGATCATGGTGTGGATTAGTAAGGGAGGGAGGTCAACTCTCCTTGGGATACACTCCTATGATAGCAGTGTTGGGCGGTTTAGGCGCTGACGTTGTGGCAGCGCTGCACCCCTGCTACTGGCGATGCCAGTGTTGGGCAAAGGGAGAGTTTCCCTTTGTGATACCTGTGGCGACTGCCTTTGGTGGTTAACGTCCCAAGGTAAGACGTTTTGGTGTATCTCTCGGGTGTGCTGCACCCTCGGTGGATGCGAAGGTCCACGTCAGCCCTTAGGGCTAACGTGGAACTGGAACGGGGTTTGGGCCAGAGAAGTTGGGCCGCTGGGGCGGTTGGCTTGTTAAGGCAATTGGGCCACTGGGGCGGTTGGCCTGTTAAGGCAGTTGGGCCATCCAGAACATATATTACACCAGCCTATTAGCCACACAGTGTTTTTTCCTTCAAATTAACAATCAGCATGATGTCTAAGTACAGAACTGATCAGCACCCCCTAGGGCAGGGGAGGAGGGTAAATCAAACATACACCCCAGCACAAAATTGACATTGGCAATAAACTGCGCTTACAAAAATATAATCCCCAATTATAACAACACCACCATCCTTATTATGACATTTCTATTGTAAAAAGGGAAATTACTGCTAGCATAGCAGCATGCCTGTAATCTGCAATGTGGCAATAACCCTAGTCTATCTTCAGAAAATTATAACTCACATCATTCTCAAGGTCTGTGGAATAATTTTCAAAGCGAGCAAGTAGTGTCCAGGAGACTTTTTTAAAATTTGCAGCTGCAGAAGAAATGTTGACAAAAACTTGGTTATAACATCATATGTGGATAACTATAGTGGGTAAATAAAAAATTAGCTCCATTTTCACACCAAGTTTATGGAAAAACAACAATTAATGCGGAAATCATTTTCGTTTGAAGCTTACCACAGCCCTTTCAGCAACTGCTTAAGTGTCCCTACAACATCGTTACTATCTTTATAGTACTTGCGCGCCTTGGCTATTGCACTTCTTTGTATTTAAATAACAATCTTATGAAAAACAAAGGCAATCAATATGCTAATCTTAACTATCAGCGCACGAATAATCAATTAATATATATATATATATATAATCCATTATATAAAAAAACAAAATGAAAAGGATATCTCCATCTCTTGGATCAAGGATCAGATCTACAGTAAGTTTCCATTCCCCTCGGAGTAATGGACTTCCAATAAGGTGAGTCGGCACAGAACCACTTCTGAAACGCTGAGCACATTACATGCAAATAAGTTGCTTATAAACCAAACTGAAAAAAAGTAAGTCCTAAAATAGACAGAGTCAAAAACACCATGTTACACTACTTTATGAAATGCTTCAACACTAACCAAAACCAGGAAGTGACAAAATATAAAACATGAGTTTGCAAGCCATAGACAGTCAACACAACCTCAGTATGAAATAGCTCCCAGAGTCAAGTCATAGGCAGCCTACATTCCATGATCACTGGCCAGGATCCTCATAACATATATCATCAGTGCATCATCATAAAAACAAGATCATTCAACTGGGGGGTCACGGGGTCACTACGCTGACCCGATTTTATATATTAAAAAAATATAAATATATATATCCTATATAAAAATATTAAAAACAAATCACTAATCATCAAAGATTCAAAATATACTTAATATAATTCACCAATTACAATCACAAGTTAATATTACACAACCTAATTAAAGTATTAATATACAAAAGTACAAAACTCATATTCTAATGGGGTTACTACGCTGACCCGGTTCTACTCTTTTGAGAAGGTCCCTAACAAAGGAAAATTTAAAAGAAGTAAGAATGAGTTTTTGTTTTCCATCGACGACCGTAAGAATTTCATTTGATGGTAAAATTCTTACCTTTTTTAGAAGATTCACGACAGCGAGGTGAAGATTGAAGATGCCTTGGTAGCTGGGAGAGAAGAGAATGATTATATTTAGGTTTGCTAGCATTTTTATTTTATTTTTTAATAAAACGGTGTTGTTTCTTGAAACTTAAACAAAAAAAATGCAGTGACCCCCTTTGACCCGGGAGTCACTGAAACCCGGCCGGGTTTTGGGGGTCGGAGGGGTCGATATGCATATAGAGTCCAATTTGTGACCTCAACCCTTATAGGGGAGGGGTCAGAGTTGACCCGAGGGGCGGGGTTTTAACACACTGCTTTTTTCCTTCTTTTTCTTCATCGATTTTTTTTCTTCTTCTGCTTTTCCTTCTTTCTCTGGTTCTTCATCTTTATTTCCCTTTTCTTCTTTTTTAATTTTTTCTTTCTACGTTTCCTTCTTCTGATCATGCCTCTTTCTTCTTCTTTTTTCTTTCCCAGTTGCTGCATTTTCTTTCTTTATCTTTGATTTTTTTAGAACTCTGTCTTCTCTAATGCCTCATCTTTAATTTTCACCATTTTCATCAACATTTTCCTAAGCTCAAAATCTCTGATTCCTCCCATGGTTTTCATTTACCAGAAGCACCTCCAAATCGAAGATGCTTTGATACCAAATTGATGGAATCTAGTTTTATTAATCTGAAATTAATGAAAACAGAAATGGAGACAAGTTCCTTACAAAGATTAAATGTAGAAAAATACACCAAACGACCCCAAGTCACCCCCAAAGCCAACAAATTTTCGCTTCAAGAGATCCCCGAATTCTCCACTATTCACTTAATACTTGCCTACCTCACTCCACACACTCCCACTCCTTTTATCCTATTCTCTAAGAACCTTCTAGAAGAATTTCCTAACTAACTTTCTCACTTTAAGGCCCATCAAACAACAACCAATACCTATCCCACTAGGTAGGGTTGGCTACATGGATCAATTGACGACATTGAATTCTATCAAAAACCGAAGATAATCTTGTGTTCTTTTTATCATTTTATTTTAGGCTATGTTTGTTTTGGTGGAAGAGATGAAATGAAAAGGTATGGAGCGGAATACCATAATTTACCATCGTTTGGATTTCATAAAATTGGAAGGAATGAAACGGAACATGATGAAGTCTGTTACATCTCAGTGGATCCAATATTTTCAATTTTATTCGCTCCAATGTTGGGGTTATGGGATAATTCCACTCTACTAAAGTTATAACTCTTACAATTCCATCCATTTCCCAAACAATGGAATCAAACCTACGCCGTTCATCATCAATATCAACAATATCTTTATCCAAAATTAGTTGGGATCAGCTGTCGATGAACCCAAATGAAAAATAAGAAAACATTGAGGGAAAAGAAGTGTAACACCCACTCTTGTATGCATCCAAAAGGGTTGTTTGCTAAATTGCATTAGAGTCGCAGCGGTAAAGAACTCAAATAAAAAAAACATTAACAAATAACATTTCGAGCAAATTAAGGCTTATCACTTTAAAACTTTCAGATTGGATTCCTATTTAAATAACTTAGAGTGAAATGAAATCGATTATCAAACAGAGGTAGTTTCAAGGATAAAACTGCTTGCTGAATTTTCTAAACTTTTCAGAAAACCTTGTTGTCTTATAAAATCTGTATAAAATCGAATTCAACAACTTAAAAAAATATTCAATGCTACGGAGAAACTAGACATCCGGGGCGTCGCGTACATATAAATTATACGCGATTTGGAGGTGAATAGCCCCACGAAACTGAACTCGCAAGGTACTCGCGAATTCAGTCTATTTTCTGGAAAACCTGCTGTCTTGCGAAAATCTTAATAATTCGTACAAATATCGTTTGAACATAAATTCTGCATAATCTTAAAATATATTTCTGGGGCTTCGCGTGCATAGAAATTATGCCTCATTTGAAGGTCCGTAGCCCCAGAACGACAACGTTCAAGTTGCTCCCAAAAATCAGTTTTCAACATAAACACAGCCGAAGGCAGTTCAGAATTTTATTTTCACCAAAACCTTTTCAGAATTTTCCCAAATTACTAAAGAGTCATCAAGGTCTAAAATCCAACAATAATTCAACTCCTTAACTTAGTACAGTCATCCAAACAAGTAAATCAGTAACATCCAAGGTCCAACCAATTATTACACATACAACAACACGTATGGCAAATGTCCTTAAAATCAAGTCTTCATATGCTCTTCCGTCCTCCTGCCATTTTATCAAAATAGCAGCCCCAAAGGGGTGAGAAAAATATCCCAGTAGAGTGATGACAAAACCAGAATGCAAAAGCATTTGCTAGATACAGAAATAATTAACGTAAACAAGCTTAAATATACATATACATATGTTGCCAAGATAACTAGTCAAGATGCGTATATAACGCCAAGAGTACGTTCATAGCACTATGGTGCACGTACTATCAAGCATAGTGGAGTTCCCTTAGTGGCTCCTCAAGAGGGTTCCAACTGCGACCTATGCAGACTGAAGCCAACTGTCCCAAGACCCTAGTACCGTAGGGAATGCCTACATGATGCGTGCTCAAACGTATGCATAGTTTTCAAAATAATTTTGATTGCAACATGGAATTTATGCATGAATGTTATGTCTTGTGTCACACACAGCATACAAGATAAAACTTCATGAATGCACATGTATGTCTAGATAATATTCAAGATTTAACATTTAAATCTCAAGGCTGCAGCATATATAAAACAAGAAATTCAAGACTTCAAGATGAGCAGATTTCAAATATATACATAATACCAAAATACGGAGCTACGGTCAAGCTTCGTGCTCCAACTAGCAAGCAAGAAGGTAGTGTCACCACACACTTACCTAAAACATCACAAGTATTTTACCGGGCAGCAGCGTATATCCAAAGTTTCAAAGGTCTTACGCACCTAATATACAAGTGCCACAAATCAAAATACATCCTAAACGATTCCTAAAAACTACCAACAAGTTTTCTAAGTTTGAATGGTTCATGGACTCCATTCGGCCATCCAGGATCTTTCCCCAACAACATACTGACTTCGAATTAATTTTTTACCAACATTTAACAATGACTAATTAAGCCCAAACAGAATCGGTTTCAATACTACAATTACTCAAAATTTAATTCATAAGATTCCTATTTATCTAGTCATACAATGCGCTAAAGAGGGACCTCTTAATCATATTGTACCTTTAATTTAAATGGAGCTTAGGACACCTCTAGACTCACTAAAACAGAATTGATTTCATATAACCAAACATCAAGGATAATTTATTTCAAAACTCAACTATTCTCTCTAAGGTGCACTACAAGTGGAGATTCTAAACATGCTGCTCTTAACATTATGATTCATAAAAATTTAGAGATATACCAAGTCACCCCAAATAGTGTTAGCATATGGGTGTCCTAGAGACAATCTTTTGATTAAATAAAGGACACTAGATGTAGAACTTTGTTTGTCGCAAATAAATGTAAGCACTATTTATTCAGTTTCATATTGTGTCTCGATATTACTGTTAATATTATATGAATGAACTGGATAAACCCCTTGGAATAGAACAGGTATCTCTTGAGTATCTGTGATGAGATCACGATCATGAGGATTCAAGGATATTGCATGTCTATTCCTAATTATATGTTCCTAGTCTAGAGACACTGAGTTTGGGGATCAGTGATCTCGAGTAAAGACTAGTACGACTTATCTACTTGTATATGGATACAAGGTAAAGACCTCATGAGCTGCAGATATGGAGATATCTTAGCTAAAGTCGTGGGTGGACCTATAAGAGTATAGCTCGCACTGAACAGACCCAAAAAGAGACTCTATGAGGAAATCTCACAGATAGTGTCATTAGAGTAATCTCTTTATGTTTGGGTGTGTCTTTCCTTAGACAAGAAGCTATTACCTAGACTGTGTTCTTGAAGGCATGTTTTGATTGTATACCTCGTCTGCCTGAAACATGGAGACTCATAGGTATACTGTTGGGCGTGTCCTTAAAGGGCACAGGGCTAGGGTAATAAGCTGAAGGAATTCGTCAAATCTCTGTGAGAGATTAGGTTATCTGTAAACCGGAGAAATCGGGATGACATTTACAGGGACTCGGGAATCTATGCATAGTAAAAGAGATCATGAGATGATCTGCCTTTAGAGTCAGTAAATTGAAGATTCCCTATTTCGAATAAAGCTTACCCTAAACCGCAGGGGTTGATACATTTCCTTACCCTAGGTTAATGGGAAGATAACCGAGACGAAGGGAAATACATGCGGTAACCAAATATATGCAATAGGTTGATCAAGTCATTAATCTGACTAGTTCTGGGGCAACAAACAATTGCTAGTGCTCAGTGTTGTCATTAATTGGGTTGTGGGCTTGTTGGGCCCAAGCCCAGTTATGTCAGTAGCTAAGTTGGACCTAATGGGTCACACACTAACACCTTGTAGTCATGATGGACTAGCTTTAAAGGTATTGGGCCTAATAATGTTATTAGCCCAAGAAACTGTTTGGAAGCCCACCTAAATGGGTGGGTGGTGAATGGAGTTTAGTAATGGGCTTGGATAGTCCAAGCCATTACTAATTAATTTAATTAGTTAAATTAATAATCAAATATTTGAATTTCGAATTTTGAATTTGAAATTTGAATTTAGAATTTGAATTTCGAAATTCGAATTTTGAATTTGAAATTTGAAATTTGAAATTTGAAATTTGAATTTTAAAATTTGAATTTGAATTTGAATTTTGAAATTCGAATTTTGAATTTGAAATTTGAAATTTTGAATTTTGGATTTTGAATTTGAATGTTTGAACGTTTGAATTCAAGTGTTTGAATTCGAATTTGAATTGGTTTTGAAAAGTTGTTTCATAACAAAAGGATAAGACAGGATCTTATTGGAGCATATTCCTTGGATGAAGAAGCATCTTTGGAGGCTCTCCCTAGGCTGTTTGGTGCGCAACTTTTAGGTGATAAGAGTGTTATCTTATCACTTAAAACAAACCTCCATTCAGATTTGGTGGTTGAGGGAATCAGTGGGTGAGTTGATTCAAATTTTGAATGCAACTACTCAATGTATTTGGACCCTTTCTAGGGCTAAATTATGCGCATGAGAACTATATACTATATGATAGTTTATGAATTTAAGTTTAAATTAATTTGAATTTAAATTCATGTGGATAAGATTGGAGGTTGTTGGCAAAGTTAGTTTTGCAACAGCTCCACCTTATCACACTGTTTCATGCGCAACTTTCAAAGAAATTTGAAAGTTTGTTTTCATTTTGAATGATTGAATTCCCTCCTCCTCTCCAAAGGGTGCGCATAAATATGACATGTTCCTCACCTTAGGTTTCAGTGAAAAACCTAGCCAACTCTCCTCCATCTATGCACCATTCTGTAGGGTAGCTCAGTACACCTTTCCAAACAGGATACCTGGCCTCCACCTTCACCACTTGTGCGCATAGCAAGCCTCATTGTGGTGTTCATCTGGTGGCTTTCAAGAAAGAGTTCTTGCATTATAGACGAACGGTGGTGTGGATCACCATTAGAGGGTTTGAACCCTTCAAGCCTGACATCTCATCTCCCTGACTGATCAGGCCAAAACAAGGTAACATCATGCTGTCTTAAAGCATGAACCTATGAGTGCATGTATGTTCCGCAGTAAAATTTTTGTTTTACACCTTACATGCATCGGCCTTCAAAGGCCAGTTTACTTTCACGTGGTATCAGAGCCCGGTTGCTTTACCATCGACGGGTGATGGTACCTTGTTTGTGAAAAGAGTATTTCACGGTCAAAAATCTTTAAAGGGTTAAAGTTTAAATTCTGCATGTGGATTTTGAATCACAAATCCTTTAAAGTGTTAAAGTTTTTGTTTTTATGAACATGAAAATTTGATTCTGTGTTCATAAAACATTATGCATCATGGTTTAGTTTCTTTTCTTTATGAAAGTTCTAAAAGGAACACCCTTTTTGAAAGGGTAGATTCGGCCATGGAGGGTACTAAGAGTACCTTGAATGATTTCTTATTTTTCTCCATGAATTGTGTCATGTTTATATGCATGAAATTTTGTAACAAATTTATCATATAGTTACCTATATGATTCGGCCATGTAGGGTTATATGGCTACATGCATGGTTTAATTTTGTTTTCTTTAAAAAAGAATTAACAGAATTTGAATTGAAATTGATTTTAAATTCGGCCAATGAGAAATTTAAGATTATGAATCTTGATGTTATTTTGATGTTTAAATGTTAAATGTCAAAATACATGTGAAAAAGTTATGTGATAATATAATGTTTGTGTTTGCAAGTTTTGAACTTTTCAGGTACAAACAGGAAGGGGATGGTCATGGTGCCCGGATTTGAATTTTTTGAATTTTAAATTTATGTGTAATCGCGCATTTTAATTTACAAGTATATTTGTAATTTAAATTTTGTAATTTTGTTCCTCCAAAGTGTTATGGAGTTTCTTTAATTATTTGTAATTAGAGAAATAGGCTAGTGGCGTATAGACGACAAGCGGCCGTTGCTTAAAGAAGCAAAAAGGACAAAAGCGCGAGCACCATGGCTATCTCAATATAAACTGTTTATATGCATGTATGATTAGAACGTCTAGTATGCATAAATTGGGCAAACCGCGTTTGTATGGTTATTATGTTTGTCCAATAACGACTAGTGTATACCGATAGATGTTTGACATAGGTAACGACTAGCATGATAACTTACAATATGCGTTTGATGGGACCTAATTAACCCCAAGATAAAAGGAACCCTTAAAAGGAATAAATAATTAAGCATATGATTATCTCCCACCACCAATGCTACTCAAAACTCTTCTACATAGTGGTGCTCCACAACTCAGTTGGGACCCACTATTTCGTTGGGCTAGAGTAGTGTTTGAAGTGTAAGACACTTAGGGTGCTGGTTTAATGCTTAACTAAGACATAAGTTGCAGGCACAGCCGGGCTTATGTGCTTAGGGTAATGGTGCTAGGTTGGTTGCATGAGATGCACCACTAAGTGACAAAGAGTTGTCAACCTAAAGTTAAGAGAGGGTATGAGATACTGTTGATAAAGATCAACCCTTTATTTAAATTAATCTTGCGGTCTTAGACGGAGGTTAAAATAAATAATCGCACTCTTAATCCCACTAAGGTAAAATCTAAAGTAGATTAACCCTAAGTCAAAAAGAAGGGTCATTGACTTAGATAAAATAGTGGGAGGGGCAAATTATTTCAAGTCTTTAATAATTTGCTTTTAACTACATAACCGTATATTAACTAAAACTATCTTTACATCCTTTTCAGCTTATAGTATGACTAATCCACTGTCACTGCGTTCAATACTCGATACGAATAAACTGACCGGTTCGAATTTTATGGACTGGTATCGGAACCTAAGAATAGTTCTAAGGGCCGAAAAGATTGCCTACGTTTTAGATGCTGTAATACCCGTAGCTCCACGGGAAGGGGAAGAAGGGTTTGCGGAATTTGATTTCGTAACCCATCAACAGCACTTGGATGACAATGTGATGGCAGTATGCATCATGTTGGCATCCATGTCGCCTGAACTGCAAAAGCAGCATGAGCATATGGATGCTCCCTCTATTATCGTACATCTCAAGGAGTTGTATGATATTAAAGGCAGGCATGAGAGGTATGAGGCCTCAAGAGAACTGTTCTCTTGTAGGATGACTGAGAGCATGTCTGTTGGCAGCCATGTTCTCAAGATGATCGGGCTGATTGAAAAGCTAGGAAACCTAGGCTTCATCATGGATGCCGAGCTAAGTAATGACTTAGTCCTCACCTCACTTCCACCTTCCTTCAGTCAATTCATCATGAATTACAATATGCATGGGATGCAAGTGAGCTTGCCTGAGTTGTTAAGCATGTTAACAACAACTGAAGTGTCTATCAAGAAGGATAGGACACATGCTCTTTTGATTGGTGGGCCTAGCAAGGCCAAGGGAAAGGGTAAGGAGCCTGCAAAAGGTGACCCCCTTAAGCCCAAAGGAAAATCCAAGAAGAAGAAGGGCAAGAAGAAGGGTAAGAAGGCACCTAAGGACAAGGGTGATGCTGAGTGCTTCCATTGTGGCAAGAAAGGCCACTGGAAGAGGAATTGTCCAGACTACCTGAACAATGTGAAGGACAAGAAGCATGGTGATGCTTCTGCCTCAGGTATTTTCATGATTGAGATAAATTATTCTTATGCTAATCCATCCTCATGGGTATTGGATACCGGATGTGGTTCTCATATCTGCAATATGTTGCAGGTACTTAGGAGCCCAAGGAGATTGGATAGAAACAAGGTAGATCTCCGCGTTGGTAATGGAGCAAGAGTTGCTGCTCATTCAGTTGGAGATGCTGACCTTATTTTGCCTACGGGCCTTTTATTGCATTTGAATAATTGTCTTTATGTTCCGCAAATTTCTAGAAACATTATTTCAATTTCTTGTTTAGAACAAGATGGATATACTTTCAGTATTAGGGATGGTACTTTTTCTATCATTTTGAATGATATGGTTTACGGTACTGCTTCTTTAATAAATGGATTGTATGTGTTGGAAATGGGAAATGAAGTGCTCAATATAGATGTGAAACGACCTAGGACGGATAATCAATCTTATCTTTGGCACTGTAGACTAGGGCACATAAATGAAACAAGATTGTCTAGGATGCATAGAGATGGATACCTGGACTCCATGGATTTGGAATCCTATGGACAGTGTGAATCTTGTCTAGCTGGGAAAATGATTCAACAAAAGCCCAAAGGGCTTGAGAGTCATAGGGCTAGTGAGTTATTAGAACTCATTCATACTGATGTATGTGGCCCAATGTCTATTGAGGCTAGAGGTGGATATTCTTATTTCATTACCTTTACAGATGACAAATCAAGATTTGGGTATATATACCTAATGAGATATAAATCTGAAGCTTTTGAAAAGTTCAAAGAGTTTAGGAATGAGATGGAGAAACAGCGTGGCAAGATGATTAAGACATTACGATCAGATCGTGGTGGTGAATATTTGAGCCACGAGTTTCAGGGTTATCTGAGAGAAAATGGAATTCTCTCACAATTTACCGCTCCTTACACACCACACCAAAACGGTGTCTCCGAAAGGAGAAACAGGACCTTGTTAGACATGGTTAGGTCTATGATGAGTGAGACTCAACTTCCAAAATCGTTTTGGGGATATGCCTTAGACACAGCGGCATACCTTCTAAATAGGGTACCGTCTAAATCTGTTCAGACCACACCATATGAGATATGGAGTGGTAAGAGACCCAATCTGAGTTACCTCAGGGTATGGGGATCGCCAGCTTATGTCAAAGCGTTGACATCAGACAAGCTTAGTGCTAAGAGTACTAAATGTCTATTTGTGGGGTATCCTAAAGGTACTAAGGGATACTACTTCTACTCCATGGAAGAACACAAAGTGTTTGTTTCAAAGAATGCTGAGTTCCTTGAGAAGGATTTGATCTCTCAAGGAGGCAGTGGGAGTAAGATTGATCTTGAAGAAGTGCAAGATCCACAAGAACAGATTGAGGAACCCGAGTCTGCTCCGCAGGCGACGTTCTCCAATGGAGAAGTAAACACACAACTCCGTAGATCTACAAGGGTCATCCATCCACCTGAAAGGTACGGGTTTGTGATTGAGAATCAGCAAACTGTTGAGGATGATGAACCAAGTAACTACGAGGAGGCGGTCAAAGATGTTGACTCCTCAAAATGGCTTGAAGCCATGGAATCTGAAATGGATTCGATGTATCAGAACAAGGTATGGACCTTGGTTCCTAAACCACAAGGAATAGTTCCTATTGGTAATAAATGGGTCTTTAAAAGAAAGACTGATGCAGATGGCAACGTTCAGACCTACAAAGCTAGGTTGGTGGCGAAAGGGTATCGTCAAAGACAAGGAGTTGACTATGATGAAACTTTTTCACCAGTTGCCATGATCAAATCTATTAGGATCATGCTTGCAATAGCAGCATACCACGACTATGAAATTTGGCAAATGGATGTCAAGACCGCCTTCTTGAATGGGTTCTTGAAGGAGGAAGTGTACATGACACAACCTGAAGGCTTTGAAAACAAAGATCAGGAGCATATGGTATGCAAACTACAAAGGTCAATATATGGGCTAAAGCAAGCATCTAGGAGTTGGAATATACGTTTTGATGAAGTCGTTAAGAGTAACGGTTTTATCAAGAATGAGGATGAACCTTGTGTTTACAGAAAGGTTAGTGGGAGTAATGTCGTTTTCCTAGTGCTTTATGTAGATGACATATTGCTAATAGGAAATGACATCCCTACATTAAAAATAACGAAAGAGTGGCTTTCAGAAAACTTTACCATGAAGGATTTGGGAGAGGCAGCCTTTATACTTGGTATAAAGATCTATAGAGATAGATCCAAGAGGCTGCTGGGTTTATCTCAATCCACGTACGTTGACAAGATGCTAAAGAGGTTTAGCACGGAAGGATCGAAAAGGGGTTTTCTTCCTGTCAGTCATGGGGTACACCTATCAAGGGCTATGTGTCCTAAGTCACAGCCTGAGAAGGATCGCATGAGTGGGATTCCATACGCTTCGGCTATTGGATCCATCATGTATGCCATGATATGTACGAGACCAGATGTCTCATATGCTTTAAGCATTACGAGCAGATACCAGTCAGACCCTGGAGAGGGTCACTGGACGGCAGTCAAAACCATCCTTAAATACTTAAGAAGAACTAAGGATGCGTTTCTAGTCTATGGTGGGGTTAATGAGTTAACAGTGAAAGGGTTCACTGATGCCAGCTTTCAGAGTGACAAAGATGACTGCAAGTCACAGTCAGGATTCGTATTCACCTTAAATGGTAGGGCATTGTCTTGGAAAAGTTCCAAGCAGGAGACAACAGCAGATTCAACGATAGAGGCTGAATACATAGCTGCTTCAGAAGCAGCTAAGGAGGCAGTGTGGATCAAGAAGTTCGTAAATGAACTAAGGGTGGTTCCAAGCGTGGATGAGCCCATACAGTTTCTTTGCGACAACACTGGAGCCATTGCGCAGTCAAAGGAACCTAGGTCTCATCAAAGATCTAAACACGTGCTCCGCAGATATCATTTGATTAGAGAAATCATTGATAGGAATGATGTAAAAATGGATTATGTTCCCACAGACGATAACCTAGCCGATTCTCTGACAAAGGCTGTTTCTCAAAGAAAACATGATAGTCATTATGAGGCTTTGGGCATACGACTTAGGTCTGATTGGCTCTAGGCCAAGTGGGAGCTTGTTAGCATATGGGTGTCCTAGAGACAATCTTTTGATTAAATAAAGGACACTAGATGTAGAACTATGTTTGTCGCAAATAAATGTAAGCACTATTTATTCAGTTTCATATTGTGTCTCGATATTACTGTTAATATTATATGAATGAACTGGATAAACCCCTTGGAATAGAACAGGTATCTCTTGAGTATCTGTGATGAGATCACGATCATGAGGATTCAAGGATATTGCATGTCTATTCCTAATTATATGTTCCTAGTCTAGAGACACTGAGTTTGGGGATCAGTGATCTCGAGTAAAGACTAGTACGACTTATCTACTTGTATATGGATACAGGGTAAAGACCTCATGAGCTGCAGATATGGAGATATCTTAGCTAAAGTCGTGGGTGGACCTATAAGAGTATAGCTCGCACTGAACAGACCCAAAAAGAGACTCTATGAGGAAATCTCACAGATAGTGTCATTAGAGTAATCTCTTTATGTTTGGGTGTGTCTTTCCTTAGACAAGAAGTTATTACCTAGACTGTGTTCTTGAAGGCATGTTTTGATTGTATACCTCGTCTGCCTGAAACATGGAGACTCATAGGTATACTGTTGGGCGTGTCCTTAAAGGGCACAGGGCTAGGGTAATAAGCTGAAGGAATTCGTCAAATCTCTGTGAGAGATTAGGTTATCTGTAAACCGGAGAAATCGGGATGACATTTACAGGGACTCGGGAATCTATGCATAGTAAAAGAGATCATGAGATGATCTGCCTTTAGAGTCAGTAAATTGAAGATTCCCTATTTCGAATAAAGCTTACCCTAAACCGCAGGGGTTGATACATTTCCTTACCCTAGGTTAATGGGAAGATAACCGAGACGAAGGGAAATACATACGGTAACCAAATATATGCAATAGGTTGATCAAGTCATTAATCTGACTAGTTCTGGGGCAATAAAGCATTGCTAGTGCTCTGTGTTGTCATTAATTGGGTTGTGGGCTTGTTGGGCCCAAGCCCAGTTATGTCAGTAGCTAAGTTGGACCTAATGGGTCACACACTAACACCTTGTAGTCATGATGGACTAGCTTTAAAGGTATTGGGCCTAATAATGTTATTAGCCCAAGAAGCTGTTTGGAAGCCCACCTAAATGGGTGGGTGGTGCATGGAGTTTAGTAATGGGCTTGGATAGTCCAAGCCATTACTAATTAATTTAATTAGTTAAATTAATAATCAAATATTTGAATTTCGAATTTTGAATTTGAAATTTGAATTTTGAAATTTGAATTTAGAATTTGAATTTCGAAATTCGAATTTTGAATTTGAAATTTGAAATTTGAATTTTAAAATTTGAATTTGAATTTGAATTTTGAAATTCGAATTTTGAATTTGAAATTTTGAATTGTGAATTTTGAATTTGAATGTTTGAACGTTTGAATTCAAGTGTTTGAATTCGAATTTGAGTTGGTTTTGAAAAGTTGTTTCATAACAAAAGGATAAGACAGGATCTTATTGGAGCATATTCCTTGGATGAAGAAGCATCTTTGGAGGCTCTCCCTAGGCTGTTTGGTGCGCAACTTTTAGGTGATAAGAGTGTTATCTTATCACTTAAAACAAACCTCCATTCAGATTTGGTGGTTGAGGGAATCAGTGGGTGAGTTGATTCAAATTTTGAATGCAACTACTCAATGTATTTGGACCCTTTCTAGGGCTAAATTATGCGCATGAGAACTATATACTATATGATAGTTTATGAATTTAAGTTTAAATTAATTTGAATTTAAATTCATGTGGATAAGATTGGAGGTTGTTGGCAAAGTTAGTTTTGCAACAGCTCCACCTTATCACACTCTTTCATGCGCAACTTTCAAAGAAATTTGAAAGTTTGTTTTCATTTTGAATGATTGAATTCCCTCCTCCTCTCCAAAGGGTGCGCATAAATATGACATGTTCCTCACCTTAGGTTTCAGTGAGAAACCTAGCCAACTCTCCTCCATCTATGCACCATTCTGTAGGGTAGCTCAGTACACCTTTCCAAACAGGATACCTGGCCTCCACCTTCACCACTTGTGCGCATAGCAAGCCTCATTGTGGTGTTCATCTGGTGGCTTTCAAGAAAGAGTTCTTGCATCATAGACGAACGGTGGTGTGGATCACCATTAGAGGGTTTGAACCCTTCAAGCCTGACATCTCATCTCCCTGACTGATCAGGCCAAAACAAGGTAACATCATGCTGTCTTAAAGCATGAACCTATGAGTGCATGTATGTTCCGCAGTAAAATTTTTGTTTTACACCTTACATGCATCGGCCTTCAAAGGCCAGTTTACAATGCGCTAAGATTCCTTCAAAGGCCAGTTTACCAACATTTAACAATGACTAATTAAGCCCAAACAGAATCGGTTTCAATACTACAATTACTCAAAATTTAATTCATAAGATTCCTATTTATCTAGTCATACAATGCGCTAAAGAGGGACCTCTTAATCATATTGTACCTTTAATTTAAATGGAGCTTACGACACCTCTAGACTCACTAAAACAGAATTGATTTCATATAACCAAACATCAAGGATAATTTATTTCAAACTCAACTATTCTCTCTAAGGTGCTACAAGTGGGGGTTCTAAACATGCTGCTCTTAACATTATGATTCATAAAAATTTAGAGATATACCAAGTCACCCCAAATAGCCCATAACTTAATTACACAATCGTTTCTAAGTTATTATCTTTATGCATTCAGGCTGTGACCCCCAGAGACTCAATATGACAGAAATAAAATGGCCGAATAAAAATAAAAGACCACTTCTTATCAAGCTTCACGGTTTGAGTTAGAGAAAGAAAAAAGAGAAGAGAAGATTTGGTGCCTACCTCTTGCAAGCTCACTAGGAAATCGGACAAAACAGGGAGCAACACCCCAATCCCTTAGCTCCACTAAAACAACAGCTCCACTCCTCAAGCTGATGACTGTTCAAGGAAAGCAACAAGAGTTTAAGTTATTCTTCTCTCCCTATGGTGCGCTCAAGGGTGGTGATAAGGTGGGGATGTGGCTGTTTTTGGTTCTGTTTGACAAGATGATTCCTCCAATAAAACCCTCTTCAATCAGCGCTTAAATGAAGGAAAGTGGTGTTGGGAACTCGGTTCCCTCAAACTCGGCTAGAAAGCCTTTTGTGCGAAAGTCAATCAACTAGATCCGGAGCTCGGATCTCGGCAGTACCATTGCCTGTATATCACCAGGTCGGACTGAGCAGCGGAAAAATCAAAAATAGATAGGAGAGAGAGAAGAAGAACACAACCAGATTTAACGTGGAAAACCTTCTCCAATGAAGAAGTAAAAACCACGGGACCTAGTCCAGATCAAAAACCCACTATGAGAATAATGGTTACAATAATCAAATACACCAATGTGGTGGTTAACTCAACCTCTCCAACAATGGTGATAATCAAACTACCCTAGAGATATTTCTCTCAAACTCTCCCTAGAGATCTCTCAAATGCAAAGCATGAAGCTTTTGCTCAAACAATCAAATATTTTCTCTCAAATTTTTCTCAACTCAATCTTCTCATATTCCCTAGCCTCCACCCCAACAATGGGTATTTATAAGGGGTGGAAAATAGGGTTAGGGGTATTTTAGGAAAACCCCTCAAATGAGCTGGGGCTTAGCATTGAAGGAGGAAGCCCAACAAATCTCCCCTCCGACTTCAATGCGTCGGCTTCAGCATCAACCCGGCTCCTTCACAACAGTCTTCAAATTTTCTTGCTGGAACCGGCTTCGTCATCATGTCGGACCAATTTTGGTCAGTGTGCACCTTGACGAGTTCGAGCTCTCCAACTTCCACCACATCCCGGATCCAGTGATACCTCACATCAATGTGCTTAGTGCGGGAGTGATAGGTCGAATTCTTCGCAAGATGGATTACGCTTTGATTGTCACAGCCCAGCTCGTACTTGTCTTGTTCATGGCCGAGTTCCATGAGGAACTTCTTCATCCACAGCATCTCTTTGCTTGCCTCAGTCGCAGCAATGTACTCAGCCTCAGTTGTCGAAAGTGCAACACACTTCTGAAGTCTTGATTGCCAAGAGACAGCTCCTTCGGCAAATCTCATCATGTATCCTGTTGTCGACTTCCTCGAGTTGAAATCTCCCCCTAAATCAGAATCCGAGTAGCCTTGCAACTCGGCTTTGCCTTCTCCAAAACGAAGACATAAATCGGTGGTACCTCGGAGGTACTTGAAGATCCACTTCACAGCTTCCCAGTGCTCTTTGCCGGGGTTTGAAAAATACCGGCTTACCATTCCAACAGCATATACCAAGTCGGGTCTGGTGCAAACCATTGCATACATCAAACTTCCGACGGCGGATTGATATGGGACCTTCAGCATCTCATCTTTGTCTTCATCAGATCTCGGACATTACTTTTGGTTCAGCTTTATGTGTCCGGCTAGGGGGGTGCTCACTGTCTTGGCTTTGTCCATGCTGAATCTCTTCAAAATTTTCTCAATATACTTCTCTTGACTTAGCCACAGTAGCTTCTTTTGTCTATCTCGGATAATCTTGATTCCGAGTATCTGCTTTGCAGGGCCGAGGTCCTTCATTGCGTAGGACGAGCTCAATGCCTTCTTCAGGGCGGCTATCCTCGATTTGTCTTTCCCTACAATAAGCATGTCGTCAACATATAACAACAAGATCAAAAAATCTCCGGCCTCATACCTCTTCACAAATACGCAGTGGTCGGCTTCTGTCTTTTCAAACTTGTGATCAGTCATAAATGATTCAAATTTCTTGTACCACTGCCGAGGTGCTTGCTTCAAGCCATAGAGGCTCTTCTTCAATCGACATACCAAGTCTTTTTGGTCTGGGGCTTGGAACCCCTCAGGTTGTTCCATATAAATCTCTTCTTCTAAATCACCATGAAGGAATGTCGTCTTCACATCCATTTGTTCCACCTCGAGGTCCATCGAAGCTGCCATAGCTAACACGGTTCGGATCGAGGTCATTTTCACCACAGGAGAAAAAATCTCCTCAAAGTCTACTCCTTTCTTCTGATTGCAGCCTTTCACCACAATCCGGGCTTTGTATCTCATCTTTTGCCCGTTCTCTTCATTCTTAATCTTGTACACCCATTTATTTTTCAGAGCTCGTCTTCCTTCAGGCAACTCGGTCAGTTCATAAGTCTGATTCTCGTGCAGAGACTTCATCTCGTCTTGCATTGCCTTTTCCCATTCTTCTTTCTCTGAGCTCGTCACAGCCTCATCATAACTCTGAGGCTCACCGTCTTCTGCTACAACGGTGTATTCATCAGATGGGTATCTTGTAGAGGGTCTTCTTTCTCGAGTTGGATATCTCGGCTGTTCTTCAGCTTGAGAACCCGGTTCATCATTCTCATCCAGGATCTCATCTTCAACTCGGAACTCATCTTGGTCATCAACAGCTTGATGCTGGTCATCAATTTCTTCATTTCCTTGATTTTCTCCCCCTGCTTCAGCTCAGACAGGAGGGATGGGTTCTTCACGTCTGACAGAAACCCGGACTTTGGGCTTCGAGATGTCATGAATGGTCTCATCTTCATGAAAGACCACATCTCGGCTTCTCACGATCTTCTTATTGATTGGATCCCAAAGTCGGAACCCGAACTCACAGCTCGGCGAACCAAGATAGATGCATTCTTTTGTCTTTGCATCAAGTTTTGCCCTTTCATCTTTAGGGACATGCACGAAAGCTCGGCATCCAAATATCTTTAATTGATTATAGGCCGCTTTCCAACCTGTCTAGACTTCTACTGGAATTTCTCCTTCAAGTGGCCGTGATGGTGAGAGGTTGATCAAGTAATCGCGGTTTTGACGGCTTCTCCCCAGAATGATTTCGGCAATCTGGCATTGGATAGCATACTTCGGACCTTCTCTTCAATAGTCCTGTTCATCCTCTCAGCAAGTCCATTCAATTGCGGAGTTTTGGGGGGCGTCTTCTCAAGTCGGATCTCGGCCGCTCTGCAATATGCATCAAAAGGGCCGCAATACTCACCACCATTGTCAGATCGGACCACCTTCAATTTCTTGCCAATCTCCCTTTCAACCATAGCATGGAACTCTTTAAAGGATTGGAGTACCTGGTCTTTAGACTTCAACAAATACACCCACACTTTGCGGGAATGGTCATCAATAAATGAAACAAAATACTGAGCTCCTCCAAGAGATCTTTCCGACATGGAGCAAACATCAGTATGGACGAGGTCAAGAATATACCTGCGTCTTCTGGGCTGATCCGGTTTCACAAAAGAAACCCGGTGCTGCTTTCCAGCTAGGCAATGCGTGCAACTTTCCAACGCTTGGCCTTTCAACCCGGTCAGTAATCCTTTCTTATGCAGGATCTGGAGCCCTTTCACGCTTATGTGCCGAGGCGCTTGTGCCATAGCTCCAAGCTCGGTTCATCTTGGACAGAATTAGTTTCTCCGCCATTGATCTTTCCTTGCATCACGTACAAGGAGCCTTCCTTCTTACCTCGGGCCACGACCAAGTTTCCCTTGGCCAATTTCCATCTAATACTGTCGAAGTAGTTCACTAACCCGGCATCATCAAGTTTTCCTACCGAGATTAGGTTCAATCGCATGTCAGGAACATGCCTTACATCTTTCAATACAAGTCGGCACCCAACATCCGTGGTCAGGGTCACATCACCGACACCAACAATTTTGCTGGTCACCTGATTTCCCATCTTCACAACTCCAAAATCACCACCTCGGTAAGAGGAGAAAAAACCTTTGTGTGGAGTAACGTGGAAGGAGGCACCGGAGTCAACAATCCAGGTGCAATCATCATATGCAACATTCAAATAATTATCCTCACCTAGGAGGAATATCTCGGCATCAGGAGTGGCAGCCACCGCAGTGGTGCTCTTGTCTTCCCTCTTCTTGGGAATAATCTGATCCGGCTTTACAGAGCCGTTCTTCTCATCATTCTGCAGGGTCCAGCAGTCCGGTTTCTTATGACATGTCTTTCCACAGTAAAAGCACTTCAAATCATATTTCGGCTTTGACCGACCTCTGGACTTTCCTCTTCTATCACGATCTCGACCCCGGCTTTTGCTTCTACCCCGGGAGTCGGATTTTCCTTTGTTCTCAACAACGTTGGCCTCAGACGTGCTCGAACTACCTCGTTCTTTTCTTCTGGATTCTTCACCCAGGAGGCTGTCTGTCACGACATCCATCTTCAACTTTCCATCTGGAGTCGAATTATTCAAAGTCACCACCAGAGTATCCCAACTTTCTGGCAGCGAACTAAACAGCAGCAATGCCTGCAGTTCTTCATCAATTTTCATATCAGCTTTTGACAGCTGATTCACAATACCTTTATAGGTGTTGAGGTGTTCTATCATGCTCATGCCGTCCTTGTATTCCAGCTTCACAAGTCGGCGAACCAGGTGTGCTTTATTCCTGGGAGTCTTCTTCTGAATCAAGGATTCCAACTTCGTCCACAATTCATACGCGTTCGTGAACTCGGACACGTGCTCAAAGAGGCTCTTGTCAATATATTTTCTGATCGTAGCTACCGTCTTACAACTCAGAATCTCCCATTCTTTATCGGTTTTGCCGGCCGGTCTCTCATCAAGGATAATGGGCTCATGCAAATCTTTGCAATAGAGATGATCTTCCATCATTGGTTTCCAATAGGTGAAATTGTCTGCGGTCAGCTTGAACATATCTCCATCATGGGTTATGCCACTGGTCTCCATCTCGTCTCCCTCAGAACCCGTAGAACTCGGGCTCTGATACCACTGTTGGGAACTCGGTTCCCTCAAACTCGGCTAGAAAGCCTTTTGTGCGGAAGTCAATCAACCAGATCCGGAGCTCGGATCTCGGCAGTACCACGGCCTGTATATCACCAGGTCGGACTGAGCAGCGGAAAAATCAAAAATAGATAGGAGAGAGAGAAGAAGAACACAACCAGATTTAACGTGGAAAACCTTCTCCAATGAAGAAGTAAAAACCACGGGACCTAGTCCAGATCAAAAATCCACTATGAGAATAATGGTTACAATAATCAAATACACCAATGTGGTGGTTAACTCAACCTCTCCAACAATGGTGATAATCAAACTACCCTAGAGATGTTTCTCTCAAACTCTCCCTAGAGATCTCTCAAATGCAAAGCATGAAGCTTTTGCTCAAACAATCAAATATCTTCTCTCAAAATTTTCTCAACTCGATCTTCTCATATTCCCTAGCCTCCACCCCAACAATGGATATTTATAAGGGGTGAAAAATAGGATTAGGGGTATTTTAGGAAAACCCTTCAACAAGTGGGGCTGAAGGTTGGTTTTATAAAATGCAAGTCATCAGTAATATGCTTAAGTTGTTCTCTCTTGGAGCACTCAAATAGAAGGAGTAATTGGATGCAGAATTTTCTGCCCAAGCATTTTACATGCAATCTGACCATAGGATCCTTATTGGCTGCATATCTTTAAAGCTGGCTGGGTTTGGAAGGTGCCATAAGCTATCATCTTCCTTTTGCCACTCCCAAGCGCATGTGACAGGGAAAAGAGGGGCAAGGCTGACTTACTTTGTGATATGTGCAGCAGGGATCAGAATTTTAAGGAGCCCTATGCACACAAAAGGAGGAGAAATACGGTTGAGTCTTGGCATGAAGAGATGACTAACCAATGAGGGCTGACTTGGGGGATCACTAGGGTGAAATTAGGGTAAATTGCAAGGGGATTGGGCCGACTCATGGATACCTCGTAAGGCCCTAAGACTTCGGCCCAAACATAACTTAGAGATCAAAAATGTGCAAGCCCATATGTTGCTTTGTGAGGATTCTAAGATAAGGCAAGACAAAAGAGAGATGGGCTGAATCTTATTTGTTCCCTAAGCCCATAAAACCTTGACCAACCCAAACACTTAAGTCCAAACTCTACAATTCTATGGTATATTATGACCAGCCCAATAGTTATAACTTTCCATGTCTTTTAAATTATTCCAATTCCTTCTACATGCTACTATTAATTTATTCTTTTAAAATTTACCTAAAATTCCACATGCCCAAATTAATTTCTCACCTATTATTATAATTCAATAATTCCCTGACTCAATATTAATTCCATACAAATACTATATAACTAGAAATCAAGGCAAGCAATGCACATACTCGGATTTAACATAATACCCATAAGCCTCATAGCAATATATATTTTTCTTACTTACGTGGGATGTTACAAGAAGGGGAAAAATAAATAAATAAATTAAAATTGAAAATTAAACAAGAAAAATCCAATAAAATAGAATAAAAATACAGTGAAAATGATGATAGATAAGAGAAAAAGTAGAAACAATACATAGTAATAATAAAAATAGATAAATAAAAGGAAAAAAATAAAATAGAGCGAAAAATAATTAGATAAATAAATAAATAAATAATAGAAAATATAGGAAAAAATGACTAAACAAGGATTGTCTATAACATGGGAAGAAAAACGGGTTTACCCTTCCACAATGATAATAATTTTCCTCTAATCTGTCTGAAGACATATTGTCCGCCAATCTAATTCTCAATCAATTAAGTCTTGTTTTATTATTTTCCTCAAAGTAAGTTTTGACCGACCTCTTCTTTTACTTGTGTCAAGATCTTGGTAACAAACTTTTTGTACTTATGAGAGCATTTAATGGGTCTGCACATTATATGTCCAAACTATCTCAATGTATGTTTTCTTATCTTTTCAGCCACTCGTACTACTCCTATTCGTTCCATCATAAAATTTTCAAACAAAAATAAGGTAATTTTATTCCGTTTAATCCCATCTCATTCCATCCTTTACCTTTTCATTCCACCCATCATTTGATATATCAAACCGATGTAGCCTCATTTTTCTTAAATGCATTGTACATTTCTTTGATCCAACGACCCTTGGTTTTGCTTCTATGAATTGATTGGATTGTAATTCTTTTTTTCAAACAAAATTAAGGCAATAAACTTATGAATGGAGAAAAACACTTGTATAAGTTTTACCATTATCAATTTTACCACTTTTGTCCTCCTTATTTCCCCTGTATGTATCATGCTGGTACTTCGTTGTAGTTTTATCGGTTGTAGCATTGTATGGGATTCCAAACAACATGCTGCCATTTTGATTGTGACTCAACAATCGATTAATCATACTTAAATTTTATTGTTGCTTCTGTTTAACTGAAAATGGGCCTTTTTGGGGGAAACAAATTCATTACTTGCTTGACCACTAGGTGGTTGATAAAAGGCTACAAAGTCATATGAATTAGTCTATTAAAGTTTATAGACTAAATGTAGATGCTATTTTCAGCCTATTATACCAACATAGGCTTCGTGTTTATGCAGAGAAAATGGTGGGGATAATGAGTTAACAGTGAAAGGGTTCACTGATGTCAGCTTTCAAAGTGACAAAGATGACTGCATATTCACCTTAAATGGTGCGGCAGTGTCTTGGAAGAGTTCCAAGTAAGAAACAAAAGCAGATTCAACAACAGAAGCTGAATACATAGCTGCTTCAGAAGCGGCTAAGGAGGCCGTGTGGATCAAGAAGTTCATATCTGAACTAAGGGTGGTTCCAAGCGTAGATGAGCCCATGCAGTTGCTTTGCGAAAGCACTGGAGCCATTGCACAGTCAAAGGAACCCAGGTCTCATCAAAGATCTAAACATGTGCTCCGCAGATATCACCTGATTAGAGTAATCATTGATAGGATGGATGTAAAGATGGATTATGTTCCCACAGATGATAACCTGGCTGATTCTCTGACAAAGGTTGTTTCTCAGAGAAAACATGATAGTGATTATGAGGCTTTGGGTATACGACTTAGGTCTGATTGGCTCTAGGCCAAGTGGGAGCTTGTTAGTAATGGGTGTCCTAGAGACAATCTTTTGATTAAATAAGGACATTAGATGTGGACTTTTTTGTCGCAGATAAATAATAAGCACTCTTTATCCTGTTTCATATTTTGTCTCGATATTATTGTTAATATATTATGAATAAACTGGATAAACCCCTTGGAATAGAACAGGTATCTCTTGAGTATCTGTGATGAGATCATGATCATGAGGATTCAAGGATACCACACGTTTATTCCTAATTTTATGTTCCTAGTCTAGAGACACTGAGAATGGGGATCAGTGATCTCGGGTAAGACTAGCACGACTTATCTACTTGTATTTGGATACAAGGTAAAGACCTCATGTGCTACAGATATGAAGATGTCTTAGCTAAAGTCGTGGGAGGACCTATAAGGGTATAGCTCGCACTGAACAGACCCACAAAGAGACTCTATGAGGAAATCTCACAGATAGTGTCATCAGAGTAGTCTCTTTATATTTGGGTATGTCTTTCCTTAGACCAGGACTTATTACCTAGACTGTGTTCTAGAAGGCATGCTTTGATTCTATACCTCGTCTGCCTGAAATATGGAGACTCATACGTAAACTGTTGGGCTTGTCCTGAAAGAGCACAGGGCTAGGGTGATAAGCTGAAGGAATTCGTCAAATCTCTGTGAGAGATTAGGTTATCTGTAAACCGGAGAAATCGGGATGACATTTATAAGGACTCGGGAATCTATGCATAGTAAAAGAGATCATGAGATGATCTGCCTTTAGAGTCAGTAAATTGAAGATTCCCTATTTCGGATAAAGCTTACCCTAAACCGCAAGGGTTGATACGTTTCCTTACCTTAGGTTTAATGGGAAGGTAACCGAGACGAAAGGAAATACATACGACAACCAAATATGTGTAATAGGATGATCAAGACATTAATCTAACTAAATCTGAGCAACAAAGCATTGCTAGTGCTCTGTGTTGTCATTAAATGGGTTGTGGGCTTGTTAGGCCCGAGCCCATTTATTTCAGTGGCTATGTTGGACCTAATGGGTCACACACTAACACCTTATTGTCATGATGATCTAGCATTAAAGGTATTAGGCCTAATAACGGTTGTTAACCCAAGAAGAAGTTTGGAAGCCCACCTAAAAAGAAAAAGGCGCATGGATCATGTATTGGGTTTGGATGGTCCAAGACATTACTAATTAATTAAATTAGTTAAATTAATTATCAAACATTTAAATTTTGAAATTTGAATTTGAAATTTGAATTTTGAATTTGAATTTTGAATTTCGAATTTTGAATTTTGAAATTCGAATTTTGAAATTTGAATTTTGAAATTTGAATTTTTGAATTTGAATTTTGAATTTTGAATTTGAGATTTGAATTTTGAATTTAAATGTTTGAACGTTTGAATTTAAATGTTTGAATTCGAATTTGAATTGGCTATGAAAAGTTGTTTCATAACAAAATGATAAGATGAGATCTTGTTGGAATAAATCCCTGGTATCAAAAGGAGATCTTTGGAGATCACCAAGGGTTGTTTGGGGCGCTGGTTTTGGGTGGATATGAGTGTCATCTAGTCAACCAAACAAGCTCCAATCAGATTTGGTTGGTTGAGAGAATCAGTGAGTGAGTTGGTTCAAATTTGAATGCAACTGCTCAATGTATCTGAACCCCTTTTGGGGATGAATGGGGCGCATAGATGGATGGTCATATGATGACCATTAGATCAGAATCTTGACTAGATAAAAACCTAGTCTCATGAGGATTCAAAGGGGAGGTTGTTGGGAATTCTGATTTGCAACTACTCCACCTTTATCTCCTCTAGTTGTGCGCCACTTTGAAGAGGATTTTATTTGAAAATCTGATTTCAATTCATTCACTCTCTTACTCTCTTGTGCGTATAGTTTGGGTAAGCTCTCCTTAGGGTTTTCACAAAAACACCTAGCCAATTCTACACCAATCCATGCTTCACTCTTGTGAAGTTTTCATGCTAAAGACTTCGTTCTTCTAAACACCTTTACCTAGCCTCCTTCTTCACACATTGGACGCCTAGCAAGCTTGGTGTGGTGGTCAATTGGTGGCTTTCAAGAAAGAGTTCTTGCATCTTGACATGGGTGTGTGGATCAACGTTAGAGGGTTTGAACCCTTCAAACCTGACACTGATCTCCTTGGTGTTTGAATCACAAACAAAGGTAACATCATGTTGTCTTAAAGCATGAGTCTTGAATGCATGTGTGATTCCGCTTTAAAATTTTTGTTTTTCCCTCTTACATGCTTCGGCCTTCAAGGCCAGTTTACTATCAAATAATTCGTGTTACCTTTAAGTCCAATGCCTTAGCCACATATTCCGCCACAAACGAATGTGTCGCTCCCGAATCAAACAACACAAACAAATCAATATTAGAAATGAAGATTATACCTATTACTAGGTTCGGGGCCTTTTTAGTATACTGCGCATTTGTAGTATACACCCGTCCAACTATAGGAATAGCAGCAGCAGTAGTAGTCAGTAAGGCCTGCAGATTTGCACAGTGGGAATCGATTCCCAACCTCAAGGAATCGATTCCCAGCAGCTACAGTAACACAATGAAGCTCAATTTTTGCTCCCCTGTTTTAAGGATTCGATTCCCACCCTTAGGAATCGATTCCCAACCTTCACAGTGACAGAAATTTGCGTGTTCTGTTTCAGGGAATCGATTCCCAACAGCAGGGAATCCATTCCCTACTGTGAAAAACCAGTTTTGACAGCTTTTTCACTTCACAAGGGTTCCATGATTTCATTCCTATCACTTTAATACTTAATATACCCCATGTACCATTACTAATGTAGGCTTTAGGCTCTTCCATCAAGCATATTCATTATGTAATGCATCAATTACAATATTTCCCAATTCTAAGGCCATTTAAACATCAAAAATGGTCACTTTACATCATAATACTCCAAAAGCCTCAAAACACAAAATATGTGCCCATGGACAAGTCCCATGCTCACCAAAATACAATTATAAACAAGAGGCATAAATGTACATCAACTACATAGCCTTAGAATCTAATCATGAACACCACAAAAGCATGGAAATCTCAACATGCAATATGTTCATGATCTAAGTCCAAAATGCTAAATGTCATATTGTGTGCATCAAATAAACTCCTCCAAAATGCTATGCTCTTCATATGCACATCATGATCCAACTCCTCCCTAAGCGGGCCTCTTGCCGGATGGTCCTCCATGCTCACGATAACCTGAAATGATGTCCCCAAACGCGGGGTGAGATATACAAATATATCTCAGTAAACCAAGGGTACTAGAGGATCACTCCACCCCAAGGCTCACTCAATGTGCAACAAATAACATCATGTAAAATGCATAACATACAAAGTCACACACAACCGGGCTCACATCCAAGAACATCCATACAAAGATTTAGTTTATGGACCCCATCATATAACTCCCGGGAAGCTTCCTGGTGCCTCTCCCATGGATGAGACGACCCCATGGCAAAATCCAACTGGAACTCCTCATGAGCCCTATCCAGCGGAAGTCCCATGTTTGGATTATCCTGGTACCGCTCCCAGAATCGGCCCCACAGCAAAACCTGACCGAAATCCCCAAAGGATATATCCAGCAGAAGTCCAAACCACACACATCTACTGGCCAGAGATCACAAATATTTCACACAACAAGTAATAATGCATGAACATACATTTTCACACAATGCCACAAAGCACAAAATCCAACCACAACCTTCCACTAGGTGTGGTGGAGCACACAAGGGATTAAACCCAAGTTCCAAAGGTTTACCTCAACTCCAAGCACAATGCTCCAAAAAGTACTCTCCAAGTTTAATCCTATTATATTGGTTCCGTGAGAGGCAACTTATATGATCAACAACAATGACCATCAATCAATTGCAAACAATTCATCAATTTCACAAGACTTCTAACCAATTTTAGCCACTTAGGCCTAATGGCCCTCTCACAATTAATTCAACTTTCTCAACCACTTGAATCATCAAACTTACTCACCTACTCAATAATTATGCACTAAACATAAACCATTGATTAAACCACAATTTCCCATCAATTTTCCTCACTTCTTCTTATAATTCGAATTCTTCAAGAAGCATACCCCAAGGTTTTCAATTCAACATTCATACACATCCTTTAATCCTATAATTAATTCATACAAATGCTCTATAATTCAATTATCCAACCTCATCATCAAGCCAATTCATAAAGTCTTGAAAACTCATCACAAAATTGCCTAAGTTAAAATTCCCAAATCAAAATAATTTATATTACATCAATCTTCATCATTTATCATTCTAAGCTTTAAATTCCAAAGCAGACATATCATTTAATGCTCCTAACTACCATAACTCAACACACATCATCAAAACCCTTACTAATTTCTTTATCTCATAGAAAACTCAATGAGAGTGAGAAATCTTACCACTAATAGTTTCCTAAGGTCCAAGGGGATGATCACCAACCAATGGTTCAACACAAAAAGCCCCAAAAATTCACCAAAAACCTTCAAAATTCGTGGCTGAAATAAGGGTGTAACTCCTTCCACAATGCTCCCCACAAGATGCACTCTACATGAAAGTCATTCACAAGAGTGTAGGGAACAACTTTGTAGTTGTAAGTTTTTCCTAAAAATGGCTAGAAAAGGGAGTTGTAATTCAAAAGCTTCAAGTGCCCTAAAATGGAGGGAGAGCCACGGGAGAAGGAGAAAGAGAGGATAGAGAAATCTGAATTTTTGGAGTTCAAGTGGTCACTTACTCATTTAAAACACCTATGTGGGTCCCACACGTCACTTAACTTTCTTAATCACCTAATTTAAGCCACAAATCATAACCTGTGTATTTTTCTTATTCACGTCATATTTTTATTTCCTAAAAATATTGATCATATTTTCACGTCTATCGATACAATTATACTGCAATATTTTACACCGGTAAAATCACTATTTATCAAAAAAAACCGAAACTTGCCTATCCACTCTATTTTTCGTCCTAAATCCATTTCCCGCATTATTTTTACCATTTGAGACCTTCTACTCAATTTTTCTTGCCTAGGGATACGTGTTTGGTAAATTACCATTTTGCCCTTTGTACATATTTTGGCCCTAATTTCTGGATTTTCACTAATCCTACCCTTTTAATTCACATTAGAATATATAATTACACATATAGAAATACGAGGTGTTATACTGGGCATTATTTATCATACATTCATATCATCAACGAATTTTATTGCTGAAGAAGGAAACGTATATATTTATCATCAGGATCTTCATCACCTCTCTCTCGGAACACATTATCTTCTCCAGAAGCTTTCATCTACAACATTATTTTCTCATGAAACTCGGATCTGCAATTTGGAATGGTATATATATATATATATATATATATATATATATATATATATATATATATATATATATATATATATATATATCACCAAGATACCCACCTCTCTCTCTCTTGGAACACACTTCCAGAAGGACATAATCTACAACATTATTTTCTCACAAAGCTCAGATCTGCAATTCTATCGAATTTATTTTATCATATGATCAAGACACTTTTTATTCCAGTTGTCAACATCTCTAGGCTACTTGATTCAACACGGGCTCGCCAGCTTATTCTTACAATCAAATTATTGCTACTTCAAGGACATGCGAAGGCTTTCCTCAATAACAAAGTGCATTTTGAAGACAACAAAAGTTCAACACAATTGCAAACCATAATAGAAGATTCTCTTGAAGCACTCGAACATCGCCGACCAAACAATTCATACTTGATGACAACAAACAAACAACTCATGAAGGTCGACAAAACACTGATCGGTTAAATTGTATCATGCTTGGAACACTACACACTACGAGTAACCGGCCTAAGCTGCTATACATCTACCAAGCTAGGGGGCTTCCGGGAGGTGACACTTAATCAGATTCCTAGAGAGGCAAACACCTGTGCAGATTGGTTAGCCAAGTCTGCTCTTCACGAAGACACCGGACTACGACAACATAGAATCATGCCATCATAGCTTGCACAATTATTTGATCAATACCTTCAGGGAATTATCTCTAACAGGGATATAGACTCTGGGTAGTTGTTTATTTGCTTTTTTGTTCGCTTTTAGTTTTATGTGTTTTTTTATGTTTTGGGGATGTGCCCTCTTTATTGTTATAAAAAAAATAATCATTCCTTAACACTACATGTGATAACGCGGTTATCTTAAGCTGATCAAAACTTTAATTGCTTATATATGAATAATAATATAAGGGGTGTTAGGTAAGAGATTTATTTTGAGATTGACGGGAAAGTGTGGAAGTTGGGGTCGGTGGATGGGAAAGATATAAAATTATAGTATATACATATATATGCATATATAAATATATAAAAGTGAAAAAGAAAGGGACAAGAAGAAGTTGGGGAAATAAGGGGAAAAGTTTGACATAGGAATAATTACCATACTTATAGCTTTTCTCCATTCCGTTCTAAGACACACCGCCGCCAATCTATATCCCACTCCATTAAATCTTGTTTTACTACCTTCCCCCAAGTAAGTTTCTCTGCAATTTCTGTTCTTACGGTTTTCTCATCACGTGCCCAAACCACCTCAATTGTGTACTACTCCGACCTTTCGCCGAATCTACTGTTTCCATCTTTGTGTAACCACACATCCACCTTAACATCCTCATCTCACTTCCATGTTGCCTATGTGCTGGCCAGCATATTAGCATTGTCGGTCTTACTGTCGTTTTATAGAATTTTCCTTTTAACTTAAGGCGGTCACACAAAAACCCAGATGCACTGAGCTCTGAAATTTACATCCTCATCAATTTCTCCACCTTTTTGTAAAATGTTGCATCTTTTTTGCTCCAATTAAATGCAAGGACCAAATTCAAGTTTTCTATTACCTCTCATCGTGTTAAGCATACACCATGGCAGTGTATCTTTTGTTAGTTCATCCAAACTAAGGCAAAAAGATATCTGTTGATAGGAAAATAACTTGATGTTACGTTACTCTCTTTTGATGTTCCGTGGATGGATATTGTATTATATTATGTTTGATACAAGTTTGACAAAAATTATACCAGCAAAATATGTTGTCTGCAATTTGTGGTTTATGTGAAAATTGTGATCATATTTCCACTTCCAATGTGATATTTTTCGAAATTGTTAGGACACCTGCACCAACCATGGCAGTGAGATTGTGGAAAGCTGAATTCCACCATTTAGCATTTTTGGAGGCAGTGACAGGAAGTCAATCATCAATGGCCTTCTGAATAACACTATCGTCTTCCATTCCTTTCCTTTGCCCAATTTTTGGCATGAGCTGCTTCCTCGTTGAATATCAGAGAGAAAGGAGAGACAGAGAGTAACGTAGACAGAGTGATGGATACCGCCGACTGGAGAAAGGAGAGACAGAGAGATGTAGTTATTCAAATTTAAAAAATTATAAAAGGATTATTTTAGTTATTTCAACCCATTTTCCTATTAATATTTTATCTTAAACCAAACGTAAATTCAAAAAATTTAATCCAATTTTTTCAATAATATTTTAGCCTACCAAAAATATATATATATATATATATATATATATATATATATATATATATATATATATATACCAGTCACTTTCTTGTATTTTTAATAATTGTATTTCCTCGTAAAAAAATATATATATATATATATTTTAACTTTTCTATCAAATTCACTATTTTTAGTAATTATATTTCCTAAAATCTTTAAACGTATTGTCTATCAGTTAATGCTGGTACGCTTTTATCTATCATGTTCATATCATCTTTTATATTATCCCACGCGCATTGACCTATTAAAAAACAAAAATAAACCCGTTTGATTACTCCACTTTGTTCTATAAGTCTGACTATTAATTTTAGAAACATTACACTGACAGCTTTATTTATCGCAGAGGATTTTGTACCATGAAAAAAAAACTTCAAAGGATTGTATGACATTATCCTGAGTTGAAACTTGACAGGATAACACTACCAATCTCAAGATTAACTTCTCCGAATTATTTATTTATAATATGTCAACACCAGAAAGCGAGGAATATCCATGAATAAAAAATCTTTCCTAGGGGGCATTCATCATTAGAAACGAAGATATAATTAATAGAGAGAGCAAAGGTTGAGCACATTAAACAATCAGTTATGCTCCTATTCTCATCCAAGATGTACTAAACCATATCTGTTAATACACATACATCAAAGGAGTAATGTTGACAACTAAGAAACCTAGCCTAGGCTCTATACACAAACTATATCATAGTATTCCTTTGTTGAAGGATATGACCATCAACTTTGTTCTTTATAAGGAGTCCAGATCAATTTGCTAACATCAACGTCCAGACCCCCTCTCCCAGCAGCTTTAAGATGGCGATCCAAAACTTTTGGATCTGCGCAAATAACATGCTGTCCTTTCCTGTACTGAATCAATTCTAGGCTTTGAAGAGTGGTCAATATATCTTCAGCTTTAATGGCAGTCATATCACTCAGCTCCTGCAAAAAAGAAGTTTTTAATATTTAAAAAAAATCCCTTAATATGAGAAACTTAATAAGAGACCATGTTCATAAGAAGCCATTACAAATGCTTAAAAAGAGTTTTACAAAAAAACAAAAAAACAAAAAAATCCTAGGATAGTTTGGTATGAAAGAACAGGTAGGTAATACTTGATACTTTTTTCATTATAACTTCTTACAATCACTTTGTTATTACTGTAAAATCAAAATCAAATTAACGGCTTTTATTTAAAATCATTTTATAACTGTTGATTTAATTTTGATCCAACGATAAAGAAAATAATTGTAAGAGATTATATGGAAAAAGAGGTTATAAGTATAACATTCTATTAAAGAAAATAAAAAATGATTATGGTTAAAAGAAAAATAAAAGATTCTCATGTTTGATATCACTTATGCCTTATGAGGCTTTCCCCACCCTTTATAACCTTTCTACTCTTCATCAGGTCCCACACAATACTTATAAATCACTTAGAATAACAACAATGTTTGGAATAAAGACAAAGAAGCAGCAGAATTGCAGCCCCTCTTTCTGATGCTAGAATCATTTTCATCTATTCCTTTGCTTGGATAGAAGAGATTGAACTCTTAATACCTCTTGGTTCATTTTCATGTCCTGTTTTCACTTTTTTTAACCCAATATCTTCGAATAGAGATATATTTCTCCTTGATAAAACCCATTAAAATCCAAAGCAAGCTCCCTCGAAGGCTAAGTTAGACAGCGGCTCTCAATAAGATCAATAGTGTACCGTTGGGATCTTTAAGCCCACTATGTTCCCTTTAGGAGGGGGATGATTACTGTATGGGTGATACCTTTGGCTTAGGTAAAGACCAGGCCAAGAGATACTATCCCAAGTATAAGCAAGCAATCAATACAAGGTTAGCGAAATGACAGAGAATTCAAATGATGGGCAAAATAACGATACATAACATACCTTTAGATGCACCCCTGGGGGGCTATTTATAGGGGAAATGGTGTGGGTTGGTGAGGAGGGGGTCAACCCTCCTTGGGATTCACTCCCATGCAGTTGTGTTTGGCGTGGTTGGCCCTGCTATTGTTGCAGCGCTGCGCCTTCTGCATATGGCGATGTCAGCACTAGGCAAAGGGGCAGTTTCCCTTTAAGGTGTCTGGGGAGGTTGCTTTTGGGGGTTAAGGCCCCAAGACAGGGCATTTTGGTGTTTCTCTTGGATGTGCCGCAATATTGGGGGGCGTGATGGCCGACGTCAGCCCTTAGGGCTGACGTGGGTTGGAGCCGAGGATAGGGATTAGGAATCTGGGCCGCCTAGGGAATGGGCCTTGAACGTTGGGCTGGACCTATAACACCTCACAATTCTAAATTAAGTAATTAAAGTGTTAAGTGAGTAATTAAGTGAAGGATTAGTGAAAATCCCAAAGATTAGGCCAAAATACAAAGAAAGGGCAAAACGGTAATTAGCCAACACGCAACCCTAGGAAGATAAAAATTGAGCAGAAGGTCTCAGATGATAAAAATAAACCTGGAAATGGATTCAGAACGAAAAATTGAGTGAACGGGCAAGTTTCAGAAAAATCAGTGAATAGTATTTTTCGCGGGTAAAAATACCGCAGTCAGATTGCACCGTAAAACGTGCCAGTGGAATTTTGAGCTCTAGGTTTCAAATATGAATTTTAAATGGTCCATGGAAATAAGAAATATGATTTCTGTTAATATTTGATGAAATTAAGTCAGTTTGTGGAAGCGTGCCAACGGCACGCGCTGTAGCTTAAAGCAGTGTTTTTCCTGAACAACCGGAAAGCCCCGGATTCATCTGAGCGAGTATAATTAAAGGACATTAGTTAATGTTAAAAATTAGAATTTCTAAATAAGTTTTGAATTTACGGACGTTTAGTGAAATCGGAGAGAAATTCAGATGAATGTTAAATCGCGTGAGGTGGCATGGGACCCACCCCACTTAAACCACTTAAGCCACATCACCCTAGGACACTATTCATCATCACTTCCCTCCTCCTTCATGAAGAAACCCGCAGCCAAAACCCCATTTCCCCTTCAAAATTCATTTCCTTATAACTCCATCAATTCTTAACCAAATCAAGCGATTCTTGTGTTGAAATTTGTTGGAAACAACCTTCCAAACACATTGGTACCACTCTTGAGCCTTGAAATTGTGTGTGTGAGGAGATCTTGGCCATTTTCAGTTGCGGTTTTGGTGAGGAAAGTTGAGTTCTTGGAGTTTTTAAATGCTCCAATGGTGGAGTATGCTTAGGAGGAGTCTTGTACCTACCATTTGGGTGAGTGTTCTTTCATTTTAATTGGTTGAATGTGGTGATTTGAATTTGTGGCCTAAACTTTGCATGTATGATGTGTGATGTTAGAGAGCTCAAATGGAAAATGTCTATTAGATGATAATGTCTTAGAATGATGCATTAATGCTAGAAATGCAATGAAAATTTTAAGTGAAAAATGATGAATTTTAACATAGGAAAATTTGAGGCCATGAATTGGATTTTTGAATTTTGTGTTAATGTGTTCTATGGTGAATTGTAATGTGATTATATGATGATATGAAGTGATTGTGTGAGGTGTGGACTATGGGAATTGAGTGGAAATCCTTGGTTTGGCTAAACATAGAATTCAGCCATTTATGTATAAGTGAGTAAATGATGTTTTGGAAAATTTTGGTGATGTGTTGTGTGTTCAAAAAGTCATTAGATGGGTTGTGTGGTGATTGGCATGTGGAAGGATCAATGCAAAAATAATAAGTGTTAAAATTGGCCTAATGTGCCTAAAGTGTTATATTTCGCAAAACGTTGCGTAAAAGTCGTAAAACAGAAAAACGGCGAGTGAACTAGCCTTTTGGTAATCTAAGTGAGCGTAATAAAATGAGAAAGAAAATTTAGAAAAATAAATTCTAAAAAGACACTGATATGGCCGAACCCTACATAGTGGTGAGGTGAGGATTTGACGTTTTTGCGTTTTGTCGTGTTTTGACTGAAACTGACGACTATACATGGTTGTATAGGTTGCCGTACGTGGATTTAAACCCGGAACAGTGAAACAGTGGATTGCCCTTGGTCCTGGACCAAGTGGATTGAGTTAAGTGATTTGATTTACACATGTTATTGTGAAATTCATGTGTGGTTTAAAGTTCTAAGTGTGTGGAATTGACCTCTATGTAGGCATTCCCTGTGTATCAAGTTATAAGTGGAGTTTCTGCGGAGCTCAGTGGACGGATAAAAAGAAAGGTAACCTCTTGGTACTGGGACTTGTTCCCCTTTTGTGTTCCACCTTGCTAGTTGATGGCAACGGTAGGAAGTGTGTATGAGTAGTGTAGAACAGCATGAGCATGCATATGCATTATCACAGTGGGTACTTATGTACCAGTACCAGATCTCTGGCCAGTAGATATTTTTAGCCTTCGGGCAAGTTTTCCGGACTGCCACTGGATAGGTCTCTGAGAGGGAGTTCCAGTTGACCCAGGATCGTGGTGTGTTATCCGGATAGGAGCACACTAGGTAGTCTCGGGTGTATATGGTTGGAAGGGGTACCTTGGTGGGTTGTTCTATGAACACGCCAGGGGTAGTACCCATAGGCGTATAGCCGAGGACATGGCGTGGTATTGGTAGCTACCATCCCGCATGTCGTAGTTGTTTCTGATATTTCCCCCCTTTCTCTAAATCCCTTGCTTTATCCCGTTTTATAACAGTGATGGTGTTTTATATTATTGATATACATCGAAGTGAACCATTGGGCGGAGTTTTCTCCAGAACCTCTTGGTTACTGAGATATATCCGTATATCTCACCCCGTCTCGGGGCATTTATTTCAGGATGTACCAGTGGATATGGAGTAGCGGGCAAAGCCCGCGTGATGATGAGTGGAGTAGTGATGCATATTTGCTTCAGTGTATCATATTTGTCATTTTAGTTATGAATTCATTTGTTAAGTAAAGTTGTAATATGTGGAATATTGTAAATTTAAGTTAAAGTGTAAGTGTAATTGTAATTCAGTATTGTAAATATACCATGGATGTATGCTTAGTATGATGGAAGGGCTTTAGGCCTATTTTAGATTTATGATTATCCGTATGATGAATTATGCATGAAATTGAAAGTTGGTGATTGAAACTATAAAAGATTTGAAAGTGAACTGCTGATGTTTTAAGTGTAAATTGGATTGGGTTGTAAGTGCCCCAAGGCGTTGTTGGTCCTTGTGTGTGCCACCCATTGGATTTTGCTGGATTTCAGGTATAATGGTAGTGTTAAACAGCTTATGCAAAATTGGGGATTTTAGGAAATACAAAGGAAACTCTGGCAAATTTTTTGTAGAATTGGCAGTTTTTTGGTGAACTTCGGGAGAGCGTATCTCTCTCCACAGTGGTCCGATTGGGACGTGCCATACGCCATTTTGAAGCTTAAGATGTCCCCTACATTGTGTCAAAATCCTAGAATCAATGGTGGTGTGCGCAGCCCATGGTGGCTGATGGCACAAATTGCCCTGTTTTGGCCAGTACCATGGGCAGAATCGGGTCTGTGTTGGGAAATTAATTCTCGCTTCGTTACTTGGTCAAATTAAATATACGATATATCAAATCGAAGTTTGAGGTGTCTAGTTTATGGTGTAAAAGTCGTGGTTAGGTGCAGAATATTCTGCGAAGATGGGAGGTTTTGGGCTGTTTTGGGGTTGGTGGGCAATGTTGTTTGTCCAACTTCAAACGGCGATAACCGGAGCTCACGAGCTCGGAATCGAGTGTGTGATAGCTTGTTAGAAAGGTAATTGAATAAGGAAAAAGGATAACCTGGACTCTAGGTTTGGATTTTTGTTTTGTGTTCGCAGAAAAATAAATTAGTGAATCTAGTCAAGTTGGTAAAAACGTAAAAGTGAGGAATTGGCTAAGTGGGGTTATGGGAACCCCTTAGTGTCTTATATGTAGTAAAATAAAGTGTATAAATAGTTTAAGTAAGTCTTCCGCTACTGTTTCTGTTACGATCACAGTTTTTAATCGGAAAAAGTTTATTCGCATTTTTATAAATGAATCGTTGTGATTGTAACTGCGCTTAATATCATAATTAATGTTAACAATACCGGTGTACAACGGGCTATTACAGGATCTTTGTTTGGCCATCCGGAACAAGAGCCCCCCAACATGGTAGCAAGCGTAGGTTGGTGCCAAGGTAGACAGACCTACTAGCGCCTAACAAGGCGATGTGACATTGCTTAGTATGGATTCGTGCTAAGGTAGACAGACCTGGCAGCGCCTCGTTTGGCGATGTGACGTTTCTTAGTATGGATTCGTGCCAAGGTAGGCAGACCTGGCAGCGCCTCGTTTGGCGATGGTACGACTAATCCTGACGGTTGTGACGTCCATCCGAAGTCTGGCGTTGTTATTTTGGCGATACAAGAAGTTGGATAGGCCTTTTTCGTAAAAGGCTGCCACTTTGACCGACTTTGGTGGCTTTCCAGTTTTCGAGGAGCAGTCATGATGGATATTTTCATCATTGCACTTTATTGCAGGCACTTCAAGCGTCACAAGGCACGGCGCATTAATGTGACGCAACGGATGGCTTGTCCAGGTGAACTTACATTTTACCCCTCATCTTAACCGCCCGTTGCACAATGGTCGTGGGATCTTACGGTTGGGTGTGGAGGGCCTCACACGTGTGCGTCGTCGTCGTCCTCCTCCTCCTCTTATTTAACGAGAGGAGATCCCTCGTTGGGGTCCTTCTTCACGCAGCATACACATTACACTGTTTTTTCCTGTTCTTCTTCCCAGTGAGAGTGCTAGTGCCGGTCTCCTTTCCTTCTTTCTCTTTGATACCCAGGTATGGTGTTTCTGGCTTCTTCCTTCATCATTTCTTTTTGTCTCTTTGGTTCTTGCTTCCCCTTCTGTCATTTCTGTAAATGGTTGGGTTTACAGAAACCGTTCCTGGCCTAGTACTCCCTGAGCTGGGAGTGGAAGTTAAGGAGAGGAGTTTGATGAAGGCTTTGAGGCACTGGGTGACACGGTGGTGGGGCCAGCTATGCGAGGTTGTCTTGCTAGTCGTGCCCTAGATCGTCCTCTAGTTCCTGGGGTTGAAAAATTACCCCACGGAAAAGTGCCCGAACTCCTGGGTTTTAGTGACGAGGAGATTCAAAATCTCCTACCTGAAAGGTCTGTTGGTCGAGTTCTCCAGTATGTTGGTGAGGCGTCAGGTTCTAGTCGTCGTGGTGGGCGCCGTAGAGCGATTGGGGAGGAGGATTCTAGACCTGGCGGGCGTCCATTAGTAGGGTCTAGGAGGCGTCGGTTAGGAGTTCACTTGAGGGGACCAGTTCTATTTCACGTAGGAGCCACTGTAGGTCTTCCGGTCGTTCTCGTGGCCAGAGGGTCTCTTCTTGCCGTCATGTCTTGCGGCGCTCTGAACTTGGAGTTGGGCGACTTATTCAACCTTTGTCCAACATTAATCGCCTTCCTCAAAATCGTCCTTTAGAATATTACTACACCCCACGCCCTTCTTCAACCGCCCGTCGTACGTCTCACGGCCACATTCCTCCAATCCCTCAATTTTTCCATCGCCGGATGTACGATGAATCTACTGAGAACCGATTAGGTAGATACCACCCGGAGGATGGTCGACTTGTAAGGGATGGCATGTGGGAAGCCATCTTTGAAGACTTAAGGCTTTATAAGATACCACCAGCCTGGTGGCCTTCGAATCTGAGCTATTCAGATTTTTACGCTTCCAGTTGTTCGGACACCTTTGACTCTGATGGTGAGTTACTCTTTGTTTTTTTTGTTTTTTTTGGCGTGAGGGCGTTGGTGGTTTCAGGAGTGTTGGAATGGCGGGGTGGGGGTCTCAGCCTTCGGTTGTTGCGGTCCTCTTTGGCGTTGGTCAAGTATTTGAGGATTGATTGTGTGTTTGTCCCTCCCAGTTATATTCTGAAGATACTTTCTTACTTTATGGCAACTGCTCAGTCGGATGACTGTCTTGAGGCGAGGACTTGGGTAGATCCGAAGGTTGCTAATTCGTCGTCGAGTTATGCTGATCAGAGTATCTTGCGCCGCGACCACCATACTGAACCTAGCTTCACTATTACTGTCGGTGGTGAAAATGTGGCGAGATCAAAGTGGCGGTTCCTTGTGTACAAGACTCATTTTACAGATCAGAAAGTGAGGTTTCCGCTTTCTGAGTTTGAGATGGGAGTACTATCCCACCTGCAGGTCGCACCTTCACAATTGCATCCGAACGCGTGGGCGTTCGTTCGGGTTTTTAAGAGCATATGCCGGTATTTTGGATGGACCTACTCCGTACGCCTGTTCTTTTATTGCTTCCGGGTGTCGCCTTCGATAAAGAAGCTTGGTTGGGTTTCATTGAAGGCGGGCAACGCTGGGGTCAATATTCGCCCAGTATGCTAATTCATATAAGAATTGGAGACACCTTCTTCTGGATTGAACCATTCTTGGACGAGGGGGAACTTCCTTTCTTTCTTGACCAGGCGAGTAGGGAGTGTCGGTTTCCGTTATACTGGACTAAAGCTCACTATGAGACGCCCGCTGGTCAATATTCGTTTGCTTTGGGGGCTTTGACTCCTGAGGAGGTAGTGGTAGTTGATTGGTTTGTGAAGGTGAAAGAGGGTATAGACCGGTGGCCATCAAAGCAAGTGTTGTGCCATGGAGGTGTGGTGGCGTTCTGCTGTTCGCGTTTGTGATGATTATGACTGTCTTATTACTGTTTCTTTTTCTTGAGGCAATCTTTAACTTTGTTTTATTCTTTGCAGTTGGAAGCATGGCGGCGGAGATGTTGAAACTTGCGTGCGAGGCGGCTGCTGAGCTGAGGGCTAAACAGGGCGTGGTTCCCCAAGTACAGCCCAATCTTGCCTCGAAGAGGAGGGGTTCAGACCAGGGGAAGGGGAAAGAACTGGCTACCAAGAAAAGGAAAATCCGCAGCGCTGCTGATATTCCTGCTGGAGAGCTTGAAAGGAGGGCTAATCGCCCTATAATTAGGGAACCTACTGGTGTGGCGGGGAACTCTTCTGCGAACGAGTCGACGCTTGGATCAAGGTCGCCTGCTCTTCAGGGTTCTGGGCTGAATCGCGCAGCTGATGTAAATTTGACACCGCCCCGAGCTTCCGTGGAGGCGCCCAACGCACCGTCAAAGGGCGGTGAATTCGCTGGTAGTACCTGGGAGGGTGACCAAGTAAACAATTGTGCTTCGAGCGCTGGGGAGCCTCATGTGATGTCTGGGGCGCAAGATTCTCCACCTCTTGAAGTCCCAGTTGGTAACGCCATCAGTTTGTCAGAAAGGGACCTTGTCCGTGGATTTCCTAACATTGGTCGCCCCAAGATGGTGGTGCCTGAGCGCCTTGGCCACATTTTAGGAATGCAAGAGGTCGTTCTTGTAGTTGATGAACAGTACGCCATTCAGGCGGGTCAGGTGGATGGTCTTACTGCTGAGGTTGGGCGCCTTGGTAAAGAGATTGCTATCAAGAAGGCTTCAATGAAGTCTCTGTCTGGGCGATTAAAGAAAGCGGATGAGGAGGTGAAGCGCCTGTCGGGCGAGAAGGATGACTTGGGCGAGTCATTGGAAAAACTGAAGAAAGAGAAGGAGCTCCTCCGTACCGAGAGGGATGAACTGTCCGCAAATTTGTTTGCTGTGGAAAGGAGACTCCACGCCAAAGATGAGGACCTACACAAGGCCACAGGACAGGTGGAAAAGCTGCGGGAGGCTCTTGCTAACCTGATGGTTCACTCTTTTAACAACGTCATTGAGCAGGTTTATGTGAGATACCCAGATGCTGACCTGACCGGCTTTTCTCCTGATTATGACGTGAAAGAGGACAAGATCATAGAGCGCCTTGCGGATGGCGTGGTGAAGGTGATTGAGGTGAGGCCCGATACTGACGACGACGAGGGTGCACGGGGGGTGCTTTTAACAAGTGATGTTGAAGGTGAGGATGATCGTGGAGCGGATAATGCTGGGCGGGGAGAGTTGACTGAGCCTGCTATGGCGGGTGGAGGTGTAGCGGTTGCATCTGAGCAGGATGTCGCGACGGAGGGCGTGACTGATCGAGCCCCAGATGCTTCTAGTAAAGCCCAAGATGCTGAGGCGGTCACAGTTAACGGGCAGACTTAGACATTTGTCCTTGTATTTATTTATTTTTTTTGGCGTGGTTGGTATGTCACCCGCGGGATGTATTTTACTTCCGAATATCAATGAACGCCTTTTTCCTTTCTTGTTTTCTTGTTTCTTGCTTGGTAGTTTCGTCCTTAAGTTAGTTTGGCGTTAGCCGGGGTTGAGAACCATCCCAGTCCAACTGTGGTGGAGGTGAGATATGTCCCATTAATAGGGTGTTGGCTGGGGGTGAGAACCATCCCAGTCCAACTGTGGCGGGGGTGAGTACCGTCTCGTTAGTTGGGCGTTGGCTGGGGGTGAGAACCATCCCAGTCCAACTGTGCGGGGGTGAGAACCGTCCCGTTAATTGGGCGTTGGCTGGGGGTGAGAACCATCCCAGTCCAACTGTGCGGGGGTGAGAACCGTCCTGTTAGTTAGGCGTTGGCTGGGGGTGAGAACCATCCCAGTCCAACTGTGGCGGGGGTGAGTACCGTCCCGTTAGTTGGGCGTTGGCTGGGGGTGAGAACCATCCCAGTCCAACGGTGCAGGGGAGAGAACCGTCCCGTTAATTGGGCGTTGGCTGGGGGTGAGAACCATCCCAGTCCAACTGTGGCGGGGGTGAGTACGTCCCGTTAGTTGGGCGTTGGCTGGGGGTGAGAACCATCCCAGTCCAACTGGGCAGGGGTGAGAACCGTCCCGTTAGTTTGGCGTTGGCTGGGTGTGAGAACCATCCCAGTCCAACTGTGGCGGGGGTGAGTATCGTCCCGTTAGTTGGGCGTTGGCTAGGGGTGAGAACCATCCTAGTCCAACTGTGGCGGGGGTGAGAACCGTCCCGTCAGTTGATCATGTTGCTTTGACAAAATATTAGATGAACTAGCGATCCATTTATTGAAAACGCGAAATTCTGCCTCATTAAAAACCTTTCCTAGTAAAACCCATTGGGATAAAAACATAGGAAAGGAAAAGAGTGCAGGAAGTGTTACATGATGGTTTAACTATAATACTTTCTGAGCTTGTCAGCATTCCATGCTCTTGGGATCGCTTTTCCATCCAATGTTTCCAGGGAGTACGCTTCATTCCCTAGTTTGTTCGCTATTCGGTATGGTCATTCTCAATTTGGGGCGAGCTTTTCTTCGCGGGCGTTCTTGTTTCCGACGTCCGCCCTTCTGAGTACTATATCTTTGACTTCAAACTTCCGATGGACAACCTTCTTGTTGTAATACGTGGCTGATTTTTCTTTGGCGAGCTTGTCGGCCTGCGCAGCATATTCTTGGAGTTCATCCAATAGATCCAATGCTTCCGTGAGGTTTTGGCCATTGGCGATTTCGGCCACGTAGTCACACCTCCATGAGGGTTCGCCAACCTCCACAGGAATCATTGCTTCAGCACCGTACGTTAGTCTGAAAGGCGTCTCTTTGGTGGAAGATTGGGCGGTAGTACGATAGCCCCAAAGTACGTTGTCTAGATTGTCAATCCACGCTCCTTTATGTGCCTCCAGTTTCTTTTTGATCCCTTTGGTCAGCATCTTGTTGGCCGACTCCACTAAGCCATTGGATTGGGGATGTTCCACTGCGGCGAAGTGGTGTCCGATTTGCAAGCTTTTCATTAATTCTCGGAATTTCGTCCGTGAACTGGGTACCGTTGTCCGTAATGACCTTTCCGGGGATACCGAAACGGTAAACTATGCTCCTCCAGAAGAACTTCCTGGATTTCTGGGATGTGATGGTGGCCAAAGGTTCAGCCTCAACCCATTTAGTAAAGTAATCTATTGCCACGATGAGCCATTGGATTCGACCCGTCGCCATGTGGAAGGGTCCCAGGATATCAATCCCCCATTTGTAGAAGGGCAATGGCGAGGTGATTGATGTTAACTCTTCTGGTGGGGCATTGTGTATATTTGCGAACCTCTGGCATTTGTCGCACTTTTTGACATGTTCACGGGCATCTTTCTCCATTGTTGGCCAATAAAACCCCGCTCTTAGTGCCTTCTTTGCTAGGGAGTGACCGCCCATGTGGTGGCCATTGATTCCTTCATGAATTTCTTCAAGAATGTACTCAACATCATTGGGGACGAGGCATTTGAGGAGTGGGATTGAAAGTCTTCTTTTGTACAATCGCCCTTGAACAATGCAGAAATAGGCGCTCCTCCGCACAACCATCTTAGCTTCCTTTGGGTTAGATGGTAGGGTTCCTGCCGACAAGTAGTTGATCATGGGCGTGATCCAGGTTTCTTCAACGACTTCGGCGGCTATGTCTGTAATGCTCATGACTATACATGGGTCAGGCAAATTGTGCTGAATTACTGAACGATTGTTACCTGGGTTTTTAGTGCTTGCTAATTTGACGAGTATATCAGCCCTGGTGTTATCCGCTCGCCTGATGTGCTCCACGTCCACGCTTTCGAAGGCTTGGAGTAACTCTTTGACTTTCTTCAAGTATTTGCACATTAGCGGTCCTTTGGTTTGATATTCCCCTGAGATCTGGAAAGTCACTAGTTGAGAGTCGCAGAAGACTCTAAGATGTTGGGCTCCCATCTCCTTTGTCTGCGTCAGGCCGGCTATCATTGCTTCATACTCTGCTTGGTTATTGGTTGTATTGAACTCGAAAGTTAATGAGTGTTTGTCAATCTTTTGTTCTCTTTTTGCACATCTTTTGCGGAGGATTTCTCATTGTCTTCCCAGATACCTTTTTCTTACCTCTAATAGACTTTCTTCTATACGATATATATAAAAAGGGTTTTATATTTCTCATGTTAAATGAGAATTGAAATCTTATGTTGTAGAGATAAAAAGCATGTGGGACCCATGTCAGCACTGAAATCGAAGGGTGTGTAGGAAAGTTTGAATTCTCATGTTAAATAAGAAATATAAAACCCATATAAAAAACAATGAACCAAATGGATAAACTATATCCCAATAATTAAAATCCTAATAATAATCAAAATCCATATTGATCCACATAACAATTAAGTTCAACATTGACCAAAAAATCAAATAACTTTATTTTTAAGCAGACAAACTTGAATTTGTCATTACCTAAGAAACATCAATAGAAAGAAACAAGGAGGCACTTACCTTGATAGAAATATTGCCCTTATGCTTTTTCAGAATGTCTAATAGAACCCTGGTCCAATATCCTCGGTAGCTTAGCAGTCCAAGGTCTGAAAGGGGTCTTTCAGGTGTCCCAACTTTGCCCTCCTTCTTGGACAGTTCATATGCTGTTCGATGTTTGAAATTATAATGAATTTTACTCACATTATCATATATAACAATAACAAATACGAAGAGACCCATTTTCCAGAGAGAGAGAGAGATCTTACAGAAAGCAATTAGAAATTTCCCATAGCCTTTCCTTTGGTAAGGTGGCAAGGTGAGTATACATGCCAAATTGTAAGATTCCTCCGAATGTTTTTCCTTTATGATAAAAAAAAAGTAATCAATTTCATAATGTAAACCAAATAATGAATAAATAAGTACGGTAAGAAATGAAAGTAAAGAGATTCAAGATATTTAAATTGACAAAGTTCGTTTTTCATATTATAACTAACATTAAGATCTGTTAATAAACTTCATGATCTTAGCTCCTTCCAAACTAGAGGCTCATAAATGAAAAATAATAATAATAATAAGCAATGATAAATAGTCCTGCTCCTTTAAAGGCAGTTTGTTGTAGCCCTTTCAGAACAGAAACAAAAATTATATGAGTTTGTTCGTAGTAAAATGTAAAAATTAGAAATATCTCATGCCGAACCAAAATAATAAAAGCACAGTAATAACCTTGGAGAAATAGCCAACCATGTGACATCCTCGATCGTCACATTCACACAAAACATAGAACAGAAACAGATCAACGTCGTAATAGAGGGTCTTGTGATCAAGAAATAACTTTGCCAAATAACAAAGATTCTGCCCATAAACCTTGTTCTTTTTGCCATCAACCTGTTTGCAGACAAATAATAATAATTAATAGCAACAACAATTCAAACTATCATAATAATCAATAATAAATAATATTTATATCACTGTTCCAACTTGCAACTTCCTGCCAGATATGAGATAACACAACGTTCTCAAAACTTAGTTATCACTGAACTATCAGAATTCGTAAATAGAAATAATTTCAAAAATTTGAGATTTGTAGCTAAGCATACCCTAAAATCATTTTTTTTTTCTTCAAAACTTGTACAAGATTTTTTTTTTTTTTGAAAGATAAACTATAAAGGGCCGACCCAGTTCAAATACCCACTTCGTGGGTGTCTGGGGAAGGGAATACTCTAGGCAGTCTTTCCCCTGCTTTTTTTGCAGAGAGACTGATTCGAACCCGCGACCTGACACACCACGGCAAGCAAGCTTACCGCTGAGCCAAGCCGGCCCTTCTTTTGAAAGATAAACTATAAGAATAAAAATAATTTATGCCATTAGAGAGGTGATGCACGTTAAGCAATAATTTGAGCCAAAGGAATTGGGACAAGGGGGATCCAATGGCTTTCAAAATGAATTCTAGATAGAAAGGAGGATGATAAACCATCTAAAACAGAGAAAACAGAGTACAAGCAATAAAATATGCAATAAATGCAGCAAAGCAGCACAATCTATGTACATGTCAGAAATGGAAATAGCCTCAAAATGCCCGTTAATGATAAGCAAGGTTTTAAATTGCAGTCGTGGTAGCAGTTGCAGTTTCTGCTGTTGGAAAGGATTGCAATAGCTGTGGTTTGAGTTTTTAAGACTTCACACAAATTATATCCATATTATGTACGGTGTAGGATATTATGCCTATCTTTTTTCATGCCTACTTTATCTACTTCTTTGTACGCCAATAAATCACAATCTCAACCAATTCTTTCTAACTCCCACCACTTTCACTGTTGGTTGAGATTGTGATCTAACGATGTAGAGAGAAATAAGTAGACATATCCCTTGTTGAACAATATATAATAATAATTTTTATATATTTTTTTTGTAAAGAATCTATTCAATCCAAAAATTTATACTATTAGGTATGGTAATAGTTTTATATATTACATTTCTCTAACATGCACCCACATACAAAAGCTCATTTGGTTTGAAGGGTAGATGATATATAGGCCCACCTAATTGTGCCAGAAAAGCTCCACAATGTTTAATTATGTATCGATAGAATGGAGGCGGCAAGGATCGAACATGTAACCATTATGGAAACCTTCTTATGGCTTGCAAAAACCAGTCAGTGATGGCTGGGATTTCAATGAACAGTCTTCCGCTTTAAGCATTTGGGAATGTACTTATTCTTTTTAAAACACAATGGTTTTTTTTGCTAAAATTTGCCAATACCTCCTGCCAAATTGTATAGTTAAACACCCGAAGCTCTTAGATCACCTTCTGCATGGGAAGAACATATTGCTAATGATAACAAAACAATTTGAAGGGATATCCCAAAGTTCATAACAAAAATCTCAAACATCATGTGTGAGTCCTAGTATTTTGAATACATCTCCTAAGTCAGTTTTAGAAATTTTCAACACCATGTATAAACCAAATCCAATTTTAATTTCAAATATTGTAAGGGGTGAGGCTAGTGAATCCAAAGAATTTTCGGACCAGCATAATGATTATTCTCATCAAGAAAGACATGAGCTTCTTCTAATCAATGATTCAAATGATGCTTCTCACGGCTTCAGACAATTTCCCTTTGGGTCAAATCAAGACAGTGTTGATTTCAATGGCTCTAAAGATGTTCAGATATATAAAAACCATTAATGTAGCCTCACCCAACAACTTAAGCTTTTGGGTTGAATTGGTTCTTTATATAGCATCAGAGTCTCGCAACCCCCCACTTTCTTTCAAGCGGAATTTCTTTGTTCGCACAGGTAGGTGGGCCTGTGCATTGTCCACCCTTCAAGCCCAGTGGGCTCTCGTGTGAGGGGGCGTGTTGAGATATATAAAAACCATTAATGTAGCCTCACCCAACAGCTTAAGCTTTTGGGTTGAATTGGTTCTTTATATGGTATCAGAGCCTCGCCGTCCCCCACTTTCTCTTGTGGAATTTCTTAGCATAGGTAGGCTAGGCCTGTTGCATTATCCACTCTTCAAGCCCAATGGGCTCTTGTGTGAGGGGGCGTGTTGAGATATATAGTTCTACATTGATTGGATAAACAACTAATGTGGAGTTTATAAGGCCTTGAGCACTCCCACCCTTTGAGCTAGCTTTTGGGGTGGTGTATCCCAAGGTTTTTTGACATTAATGGTTTTTATATATCTCAACAAAAGATATCCAAACCCAAGTGCTACTCGGAAATAATGCCATCTTGAATGGGGTTCGACTTTGTAGAATATTCTAGAATATATTTATTTCTTTCTTGTTATTTGTTCCTTTATTTATTAGGCTCTCTTGTTATTGTAAATATGCCTCTTAGTCTTTTGTATGCCTCTTAGTTTTTTGTTCTTATTTATTAGCATTGTTCTTTGTACTCAATATAAATTGTACCTACTGGATCTTTCAAGAAATGTATCAGAAGTTTATTCAGAAAACACTTCTTCTTTCATCATGGTATCAAGAGCTGGTTATAATCCAGTCTCTTCCCCGTTTTAATTTCCTTTTGTGCCTTCCTTCCATTCTTTTTTCATATTTTTGCTTCTGCCAAAATCAGAACCCTCACCTAGACACCTCCAACTACAAAACCAAGGCCACCACTAGATCCAGAACGAAATTCCGAGCCAGCCAACAAAAGACCCGTCGCCGGAAACGCTGCCACGCGCCACCACCGTCCTTCAGTCTCGCCGGCGCGTGTGGTCCACGCGCCGCCATCCTGCCACTTTTTTCCGGCGAGTCATACCTCGTTCTGATCGTCTGCCTTCCCTCTTCATGTTTTGAGGGTCAAAACCATATTTGGAGGAACTTTTTTTCTGGGTATTGTTGTTAGGAAGCCATGGACACTGAAAATGTTGAAAGTTCATCTGGAATTTCGACCGGAACCTCACCCCTTCCCATTTCTTCGTTTTCTGGAGACAACCCAGCAATGCAGATCACCAATCACCGTTTAAATGGTAGGAACTATGTGCAATGGTGTCAATCTGTTAAGTTGTTCATCCAGGCTAAAGGGAAGATGGGGTATCTGGATGAAAAAAGGTTCAACCAGCACAACATGAACCTGGCTATGATGCTTGGGTGACTGAAAATGCTTTGGTCATGACATGGCTGACCAATTCTATGGAACCAGATATCAGTCAAACTTATTTATTCCTTGATACGGCTCAAGAAATTTGGGAAGCTGTTAAAGAATACTACTCTGACCTGGGCAATGCCTCTCAGGCTTTTGAATTCAACACCAAGGTGAAAGATTTACGCCAGGGGGGGATGATTGTTACTGAGTACTTCCTTTCTCTAAAAACATTGTGGCAAGAGTTGGATCTTTATGATAAAGCAGACCTTCAAGGTTTAGATGCTAATGCAATATTTAAAAATTATATAGAGAAAAGGCGTCTCTATGATTTTCTTGCTGGCCTCAATTCTGATCTGGATGATGTTCGTGGAAGAATTTTGGGGCAAAAACCATTACCTTCCATTGCCACTGCCTTTTCTGAGGTACGAAGGGAGGAGCTTCGTCGAAAGGTAATGTTGGGTGATAAGGATCCTAAGTCTTCTGATGGGTCTGCCCTTATAGCAAAGAATACTGCTCGTCCTACTGGGGATTTAAAACGTTCTGATCGTTGGTGTTCTCATTGTAATAAGGGTGGTCACACCCGTGAAAAATGTTGGGAAATTCATGGCAAACCACCAAACTGGAAACCAAAAGGACAGAACAAGAATCGTGCTAATCAAGTATCTTCTGAAGATAAGGGAGAAGGGTCCCATGTCCCTTCAAATTCCGATGGTTTTTTCCTCTCTAAGGCTCAGTATGAGCAATTTCAGAAATTGATGTCTCAACCTGCTGAGGCAACTAGTCATGTTGCTCAAAAAGGTATGGCATTCCATGTTGAACGTAGTAATCGTTGGATCCTTGATTCAGGAGCCTCTGATCACATGACAGGTAATGCAACCTTATTTTCTTCCTATATCCCTTACTATCACCCGTCACGAATAAGAACAGCTGATGGAAATTTCTCCACTATTGCAGGCAAGGGATCCATTAAACTTTCTGAGCATATTATTTTGAATTCTGTCCTTCATGTTCCCTCCCTTACTTGTAACCTCATCTCTATTAGTAAACTTACTGCTGAGTTGCATTGTGTTGCTAAGTTTTCTGCAAATACTTGTATCTTTCAGGAGCAGGACTCGGGGATGATGATTGGCAGTGCTAGAGAAGAAGAAGGGCTCTACTATTTGGAGGAGGATCTTTGTGAAAGGAGGATTTTTTCAAACCACACTCTATGTTTATCAGATGATTGTAATGATGTTTTGTATTGGCATCGTAGGTTAGGGCACCCAAATTTTGTTTATCTTCAGAAGTTATTTCCTAACTTATTTATCAATAAAAAGCCAAGTTCCTTTCTTTGTGATTTTTGTCAACTTGCAAAGCATTCTCGTGTCACTTATTCTCCCAAGAAATATCATGAATCTTCTCCCTTTACATTAATTCATAGTGATATTTGGGGACCTGCTCGTGAAAAAAATGTTTCGGGTGCTCGTTGGTTTATTACTTTCATTGATGATCATTCTAGGGTATGTTGGGTATATCTCTTAAAAGACAAGTCTGATGCTGCATCCACTTTTAAAAACTTTCATGCTATGATTCAAACTCAATTTCAGACTCCTATCAAAGTTCTGCGAACAGACAATGGCACAGAATTTTTTAATTCTGTTCTTGGAGATTACCTAAACCAACATGGAATTATTCATCAAAGTTCTTGTCCTAATACCCCTCAACAAAATGGGGTGGCTGAAAGGAAAAATAGACATCTAATTGAAGTTGCTCGAGCTCTCTTATTCACGATGCATGTCCCTAAATATCTGTGGGGGAAGCCATCTTGACAGCTTCTTATCTCATTAATCGGATCCCTTCTCGGGTACTAAATTTTCATTCTCCTTTATCTTGTCTTACTAAATCTTTTCCTTCTTTTTGTGTTTTTTCTTCTCTTCGTCCCAAAATATTTGGCTCTGTGGTCTTTGTTCACATTCCTCCACATCAAAGGTCCAAACTTGACCCTAAATCTATTAGATGTGTCTTCATAGGATATTCCCCTAATCAAAAAGGCTATAAGTGTTATTCACCTTCTCTCCGTAAGGTCTTTGTTTCCATGGATGTTACCTTTTATGAGACACAATCCTTTTTTTCCCCGACTTCTCTTCAGGGGGAGTCTACTGATATGGATGAAGATAAGCCTGGGAAACCAAATGAAGCTGTTGTCTTACCTTGGCCTTTGGAAACAGGGGGAGTTATTGGGAAGGAAATAGGGGGAGCAACTATACCTGAGTCTAATGATCCTCCCGGTACTTGTGATCCTCCTGGTAAATGGGGAAAATTCTACAGCAGGCGCAAAATACATCAAGAGACTCTAGACTGCCAGGATCCTGACTCGAGTCCTTGCTCTAGCAACCCACTTGAATGCTCTAGTACAGCCAACATTGATATGCCCATTGCTCTTCGGAAAGGTACTAGATCTTGCACTGCTCATCCTATTTCCCATTATATCTCATATGAGAAGTTATCTCCAGGTTTTCGTGCTTTCAATACTATGTTAGATAGTACCAGGATACCCAAAAATATCCAAGAAGCACTTGATGATCCAAAATGGAGGAACGCCGTATTAGAAGAAATGGATGCACTTATAAAAAATGAAACATGGGATTTTGTGACATTACCTAAAGGAAAGAAAACTGTTGGTTGCAAGTGGGTGTTCACAATAAAATTTAATGCAGACAACAGCATCAATAGGTATAAGGCCAGATTAGTTGCTAAGGGATTTACTCAGACTCATGGGATAGATTATCAGGAGACATTTGCTCCTGTTGCCAAGCTTAACACTATCCGCGTTCTGCTATCTCTTGCCGCCAACCTTGATTGGCCATTGCAACAATTAGATGTCAAGAATGCCTTCTTGAATGGTGATCTACATGAGGAAGTTTACATGGATCCACCTCCTGGTTTTGAAAAAGGGGATGGATCTGTGTGCAAGTTGCAGAAGTCTCTCTATGGACTTAAACAATCTCCCAGAGAATGGTTTGAGAAATTTACTCAAGCTGTTAAGGGAAAAGGGTTCACCCAAGCTCAGACTGATCATACTTTATTCTTTAAACACTCTGATAAAGGAAGAATTGCTATCCTCATTGTCTATGTTGATGATATAATTGTCACTGGTAATGATACCGAGGAGATAGCCTCTTTAAAAAAATGTTTAGCTGACCAGTTTGAACTAAAAGATCTTGGATCTCTCAAATACTTCCTTGGCATGGAAGTTGCTCGAAGTAAGAAAGGAGTTTCCTTAACTCAGAAAAAATACATTCTAGATTTGTTGCAAGAAACAGGTATGCTTGGGTGCAAGCCAGCAGAGACTCCAATTGAAGCTAATATCAAAATGGGAGTTGAAGACGGGGAAGATGTCGATAAGGAGGAGTACCAGAGATTGGTGGGAAAATTAATCTGTTTGTCTCATACTCGTCCTGATATTGCTTTTGCTGTAAGCATGGTTAGCCAATTCATGCATTCTCCTAAGGAAAAACACCTTAGTGCTGTTTATAGAATTCTCAAGTACCTCAAGAACACCCCTGGTCGAGGAATTCTCTTTAAAAAGGGGAACAAAAGGATGGTTGAAATTTATACAGATGCAGACTGGGCTGGTTCTGCAGTGGACCGAAGATCTACTTCAGGTTATTGTACTTATGTCTGGGGAAATCTTGTGACCTGGAGAAGTAAGAAACAAACTGTTGTTGCAAGAAGTAGTGCAGAAGCGGAATTTCGGGCTTTAGCCCATGGTATTTGTGAAGGAATTTGGTTAAGAAGACTTCTGGAAGAGTTGAAGATCTCTTATTCCCTACCTATCAGATTATATTGTGATAATAAAGCTGCTATCAGCATTGCTCAAAATCCTGTTCATCATGACAGAACAAAACATGTGGAAGTCGATCGTCACTTTATTAAAGAAAAATTAGAAGACGGTAGTGTATGCTTATCATATATACCTACCAAGGAACAAACGGCAGATATTCTCACCAAAGGATTACTTAAGCCGACCTTTGAGGATTTGATCAGCAAGTTGGGAATGATCAATATATATCTCCCAACTTGAGGGGGAGTGTAGAATATTCTAGAATTCATTTATTTCTTTCTTGTTATCTGTTCCTTTATTTATTAGGCTCTCTTGTTATTGTAAATATGTCTCTTAGTCTTTTGTATGCCTCTTAGTTTTTTGTTCTTATTTATTAGCTTTGTTCTTTGTACTCAATATAAATTGTACCTCCCTGGATCTTTCAAGTAATGGAAGTTTATTCATAAAACACTTCTTCTTTTCATCAATAACTTAGTGAAAGACACCTCATTTTGTAAAAGTGTAGGAAGTCTTTTGATCAAGTAGAAGACAAATATGAAAGAATGGTCCTAGAATTTAAAAGGCATAGGGGCAAGTGCTAGTAGAGAGAGCCCTAGCTCCACTAAGTGCCTTCTCTTGCACTTAACTATACCATTCTGGTGTTGAGTGTGAGGACAAATCAATCTATGATTAATACCTTGGTCAAATAGGAACTTGGGAAATGTTCTAAATTCCCCACCCTAGTCTGTTTGAGTGGACTTTTTTTAAAATTTAGCCTCAACTATAGTCTTGAATTGCTAAAAAACAATGAGAGTTTCAGAGGGTAGACTCAAGTGTAACGAGAATGTGCTTCAATAAATATGTAAGGAACCAATTCAACCTAAAAG
>JAVKPL010012253.1:0-58976 GCA_032173675.1 Gastrolobium villosum | reverse complement strand
AGAAAAAAAGAAGACTGCTGCGGAATTATCACAATAAATTTTCAGCGGCTTTTCAATATTGTCGACCAATTCAAGCCCTGAAATAAAGTTCCGTAGCCATTTAGCCTGAATTGTGGCTTCAAAGCATGCCACAAATTCAGCTTCCATAGTGGACGCAGCTATTACAGTCTGCTTCGCACTTTTCCATGATATAGCTCCTTCAGCTAAAAGATACAGGTAACCACATGTAGACTTTCTTGTGTCTGACGCATCCTGCAAAATCTGAATCTGTGTATCCAATCACTTCAAGGTTGTTAGACCTTCTATAAGTAAGCATGTGACCTTTAGTTCCTTGCAAATATCTCAGAACTTTCTTTGCAGCTTTCCAATGATCCATACCGGGATTACTTTGGTATCTACCCAACATCCCAACTGCAAAGCTAATATCTGGTCTCGTACAAGTCTGAGCATACATTAAACTCCCAACTAATGATGCATACGGAATTGCATCCATTTCTTTTCGTTCCAATTCACTTTTAGGACATTGCATGAGACTAAATTTATCTCCTTTCTGAATTGGAACTGGAGATGATGAGCAGTTTTCCATTCTGAATCTCTCTAGAACTCTATTAATATATGTTTTCTGAGACAAACCTAACAGGCCTTGTGATCTATCACGGAATATTTCTATTCCTATCACATAAGCTGCCTCGCCCATATCTTTCATTTCAAAGTTACTAGAGAGAAACTTCTTAGTCTGATTTAAAAGACCAAGATCATTAGTTGCCAGCAAAATATCATCAACATACAGACTCAATAATATAAACTTGCTCCCACTGATCTTCAGATATATACATCGATCAACAATGTTTTCTTTAAATCCAAAGGAAACAACAGTATCATTAAACTTAAGGTACCATTGCCGTGAAGCTTGTTTAAGTCCGTATATTGACTTCTTAAGTTTGCACACCATGTGCTCTTTACCCTTTTCTATGAACCCCATTGGTTGGTCCATGTACACATCTTCATCTAAATTTCCATTTAGAAAGGCAGTTTTCACATCCATTTGGTGTAACTCTAGATCATAATGAGCCACCAATGCCATAATAATTCTTAAAGAATCCTTCTTTGAAACTGGTGAAAAAGTTTCTTTATAGTCAATGCCATCTTTCTGAGTGAATCCCTTTGCAACAAGTCTGGCCTTGTAACGTTCTAAGTTACCATGAGAGTCACGTTTGGTCTTAAAGACCCATTTACAACCAACTCTCTTACACCCTTCTGGTAACTCAACAAGATCCCAAACCTTGTTCTGTTCCATAGATTTCAACTCATCTTTCATAGCATCTAACCATTTATCACCATTTTCTCCATTCATGGCTTGTGAAAACGTTACTGGATCATCCTGAATACCCATGTCAAAATCAGACTCTTGTAGATATACCACATAATCATTAGAAATAGCAGGTCTCTTTTCTCTTTGAGATCTTCTTAATGCTATTTGTTGTGATTCTTCTACTATGGGTTCATTCGATTCATTAACAATGATTTCTTCATGAGTAGTGGGATCATTAACTTGTCCTTCATTATTATTGATTGGTTCAATAGCATAAGGAGCAATAACTTTACTAGAGCTACAAGTCAATGGAACTTGTATTCTCACTTCATGAATATCCACTTTACGTGGTGTTTCACTCCCACTAACTTCACCATTCTCAATGAACCTAGCATTTCCAGATTCAATAATCCTTGTAGTATGATAAGGACAGTAAAATCTATACCCTTTCGATTTTTCTGGATAACCAATGAAATAACCACTGATTGTCCTTGCATCCAGTTTCTTTTCTTGCGGATTGTAGTATCTAATTTCTGCCTGACAACCCCAAACATGCAGGTGTCTTATACTAGGTTTCCTTCCAGTCCAAAGTTCAAAAGGAGTCTTTGGAACTGACTTACTAGGAACCCTATTCAATACATACATGGCAGTTTTTAGAGCATAAGTCCACAATGAAACGGGTAAAGAAGAATTACTTAACATACTCCTAACCATATCCAGTAAGGTCCTATTACGCCTTTCAGATACACCATTTTGTTGCGGTGTACCGGGCATTGTGTATTGAGCACAAATACCACGCTTTTCCAGAAATTTAGCAAATGGGCCCGGATGTTGTCCACTTTCATCATACCTTCCATAATATTCACCACCCCTATCAGACCTGACAATCTTCACCTTTCTGTCTAATTGTCTTTCAACTTCATTAATATAAATCTCCAAAGCATTTGCAGCTTGAGACTTATCATGCAGCAAATAGACATAACCATAACGTGAATAATCATCAATGAAAGTGATAAAATATTTTTCTTTATTGAAGGCATTAACATCAAACGGACCACATACATCAGTGTGTATAATTTCAAGAAGCTGAGTGCTCCTTGTGGCTCCTTTCTTTGTGTGTTTTGTTTGTTTTCCTTTAATACAATCCACACAAACATTTAAATCAGTAAAGTCTAAATCCGGAAGGATTTCATTATTTACCAATCTTTTCATCCTTTCTTTGGAAATATGTCCCAAACGTTTGTGCCACAAGTAAGCGGAACACTCATTAATTAAGGTACGTTTAGTACCAACATTATGATGCAGAGTCATAAGCGTTTCAGCATAAAGATTATCAAGACATAATTTATATAATCCATCACATAAAGTACCATTACCAATCAAATGATTGTGCTTGTACAAACTGAAACTACCACTACCAAATTTAAAAGAGTATCCAGCAACATCAAGTTTGGAAATTGAAACTAAATTTCTAGATATACTAGGTACATAAAGAGTTTCACATAAATCCAAATGATATCCACTGTCGAGAATTAAACGGTAAGTCCCAACAGCTTCCACCGGAACTTTCACTCTATTGCCCATAAAGACAAACTTTTCATTTGGTCTTGTGGTTTGGGTCATAAGGAATCCCTGCATTGTATTAGAAACATGAGTAGTACAACCAGAATCAATCCACCAAGTATTATAAGGAACTTCAGCCAGGTTTGATTCATAACATACATAAGCACAAGGCTTACCTTTCTTTTCGAACCAAGCCTTACGTTTTAGGCAATCCCTTTTGAAATGCCCTTCCTTTTTACAGAAATGGCACCTCATCTTTGCATTACTTTCCTTTTTGTGGATTTTAGAAGAAGAGGCCTCATCAACTTTAAGGGGTCCTCCTCCTCCTCCTTTCTTCTCATGCTTCTTACCTTTATTCTTTTCAGCTCCTTGATACTTTACATAATTGATGGAATGAGCTCCCTGATTCTTAAGTCTGGTTTCCTCCTGAACTAACATACTGTGCAATTCATGCACATTCCATTTGTCTTTCATGGTATTATAGTTCATTTGGAAAGGACCATACTCAGACGGTAATGAGTTCAATACGAACTGCACCAGAAAGTTCTCATCCACATCCATTCCCAATGCTTTTAATTTTGCCGCAATGCTTGTCATTTCAATAACATGCTCATGCATAGTACGCGAACCATCAAACTTCATGGTGGTCAGTGTACTCATAAGTGTCCCAGCAAGAGACTTATCAGCAGTTTGGGAGCGCTCTTCCACAAGTTTCATCATTTCAATGGCACTTTCAGTTTGTGGAAGAGCTGACTTAATGTTGCTTGCTATGCTCATTTTCATGTACATCAAACTTAATCTGTTGGATCTTTCCCAGTTCTTAAAATGGTTCCTTTCATCCTCAGTGCTTTCAGGAGTAATAGCACCAGGTTCCTCTTCTCTAAGAGCCAAATCCATATCCATTACCCCAAGGTAAAAATTGATTTGCTCTTTCCATTCAGAGAAGTTCAGCCCATTAAAAACTGCAACAGTTGAGAACATGGAATGTGTGGCAACAGGTACTGCAAGGAATAACATTTAAACATTAATGCTTTGAGTCATACATGTCACATACTAACATACTTCACAGATTCAAATATACTAACTTAAATGCATATCAATGTTCACCTTTGGGGATCCATTAACATACAACATTAACTATAATGATGCTATAAAAATTTCACATAATTTGGCAATGATGCATACCCCTATCATAAATATTTGTCATCTTTGGATGTCCAAATATAAGGAAATATGCCAACAATACCAACATCCATGTTCATTTTATAAAACAAATAACCAACCTTTGGGTTGATCCCCAACTGTTCTATAATAATGAACTTCAATATACCACAACCAGAATATTATTTCATACTATTCATAGCATCACAGTCATGGTAATTGAAATAAAATCATAATATTTGAAATTAAAATAACTCTTCAAGATTTGGCCACTTTGGTGACTAACAAATCTACCATAATTAATTTCAAAACTTTAATATTTCATAAACAATAATAGGATTAAATTTTCACATTTAATTTTAATCCAACCACATCACATAATCATTCAATTTAAAACTGTAGATATTGCATAATTATTCAATTTTCACATTCAATATCACAATACACTGTGTATTTGCAACGTCCCTTTATTTTATTTTTTTATTTTTTTATTCAGTACAGTCATCCATTAAATTGAATGGCATTAAATGGCATAAAAAAAAAAAAAACCGATTTCCATTCATTATGATGCAGTTTACCGAAATCCAATATCATGCACGTTCGTGAATTCTCATCATGAAATCATACATCATGAATTCAAACAGTGATCTCGTTTAAAATTCAAATTCTTTATACACAAAATCGAGAATTCAAGATTTCAAACGCACAGTGCTCATTCAAATTCTTTCCAACTTGCATCAAAATATGAACGCGAAAACGAGAAGTAACTTTAACCATGATGATCGGGAATTTTATTTTCAAAACCCTAACTTTTCATGAATCAGAAATTCATTCATAATTATTTATGGAAAAAACACAAATTCTTAAACCTGGCTCTGATACCACATGTAAGCATTTAATCATTAAATCATGTTCAACAGTAATCATTCAAGAACATGAAAGGGGATCTTTAGAATTCATGGTTTTCACATAAAGTGTACCTTTCTCCATTAGTGCGGAAGAACTTTGATGGTGGAATACTTTCTCTAAGCCTTAACCCTTTCACCGTTCTTGTATCTTCTTTGATAGGGATTGGATACAACCTTTCTGGGCAGACTCAGATGGACGTTTTTATTTTCTGTCAGACTCCTTAATCAGAAAACTGACCATATCCACTTAATATAACTGCACCTATCAGCAGTTACTTTTGAATAACTTCCCTTAACAGTCAAAATTACCATAATGCCCTTTTCATTAATTAAACCAACTGACACATAATATAACTCTAGATCATAATGAGCCACCAATGCCATAATAATTCTTAAAGAATCCTTCTTTGAAACTGGTGAAAAAGTTTCTTTATAGTCAATGCCATCTTTCTGAGTGAATCCCTTTGCAACAAGTCTGGCCTTGTAACGTTCTAAGTTACCAAGAGAGTCACGTTTGGTCTTAAAGACCCATTTACAACCAACTCTCTTGCACCCTTCTGGTAACTCAACAAGATCCCAAACCTTGTTCTGTTCCATAGATTTCAACTCATCTTTCATAGCATCTAACCATTTATCACCATTTTCTCTATTCATGGCTTGTGAAAACGTTACTGGATCATCCTGAATACCCATGTCAAAATCAGACTCTTGTAGATATACCACATAATCATTAGAAATAGCAGGTCTCTTTTCTCTTTGAGATCTTCTTAATGCTATCTGTTGTGGTTCTTCTACTATGGGTTCATTCGGTTCATTAACAATGATTTCTTCATGAGTAGTGGGATCATTAACTTGTCCTTCATTATTATTGATTGGTTCAATAGCATAAGGAACAATAACTTTACTAGAGCTACAAGTCAATGGAACTTGTATTCTCACTTCATGAATATCCACTTTACGTGGTGTTTCACTCCCACTAACTTCACCATTCTCAATGAACCTAGCATTTCCAGATTCAATAATCCTTGTAGTATGATAAGGACAATAAAATCTATACCCTTTCGATTTTTCTGGATAACCAATGAAATAACCACTGATTGTCCTTGCATCCAGTTTCTTTTCTTGCGGATTGTAGTATCTAATTTCTGCCTGACAACCCCAAACATGCAGGTGTCTTATACTAGGTTTCCTTCCAGTCCAAAGTTCAAAAGGAGTCTTTGGAACTGACTTACTAGGAACCCTATTCAATACATACATGGCAGTTTTTAGAGCATAAGTCCACAATGAAACGGGTAAAGAAGAATTACTTAACATACTCCTAACCATATCCAGTAAGGTCCTATTACGCCTTTCAGATACACCATTCTGTTGCGGTGTACCGGGCATTGTGTATTGAGCACAAATACCACGCTTTTCCAGAAATTTAGCAAATGGGCCCGGATGTTGTCCACTTTCATCATACCTTCCATAATATTCACCACCCCTATCAGACCTGACAATCTTCACCTTTCTGTCTAATTGTCTTTCAACTTCATTAATATAAATCTCCAAAGCATTTGCAGCTTGAGACTTATCATGCAGCAAATAGACATAACCATAACGTGAATAATCATCAATGAAAGTGATAAAATATTTTTCTTTATTGAAGGCATTAACATCAAACGGACCACATACATCAGTGTGTATAATTTCAAGAAGCTGAGTGCTCCTTGTGGCTCCTTTCTTTGTGTGTTTTGTTTGTTTTCCTTTAATACAATCCACACAAACATTTAAATCAGTAAAGTCTAAATCCGGAAGGATTTCATTATTTACCAATCTTTTCATCCTTTCTTTGGAAATATGTCCCAAACGTTTGTGCCACAAGTAAGCGGAACACTCATTAATTAAGGTACGTTTAGTACCAACATTATGATGCAGAGTCATAAGCGTTTCAGCATAAAGATTATCAAGACATAATTTATATAATCCATCACATAAAGTACCATTACCAATCAAATGATTGTGCTTGTACAAACTGAAACTACCACTACCAAATTTAAAAGAGTATCCAGCAACATCAAGTTTGGAAATTGAAACTAAATTTCTAGATATACTAGGTACATAAAGAGTTTCACATAAATCCAAATGATATCCACTGTCGAGAATTAAACGGTAAGTCCCAACAGCTTCCACCGGAACTTTCACTCTATTGCCCATAAAGACAAACTTTTCATTTGGTCTTGTGGTTTGGGTCATAAGGAATCCCTGCATTGTATTAGAAACATGAGTAGTACAACCAGAATCAATCCACCAAGTATTATAAGGAACTTCAGCCAGGTTTGATTCATAACATACATAAGCACTAGGCTTACCTTTCTTTTCGAACCAAGCCTTACGTTTCAGGCAATCCCTTTTGAAATGCCCTTCCTTTTTACAGAAATGGCACCTCATCTTTGCATTACTTTCCTTTTTGTGGATTTTAGAAGAAGAGGCCTCATCAACTTTAAGGGGTCCTCCTCCTCCTCCTTTCTTCTCATGCTTCTTACCTTTATTCTTTTCAGCTCCTTGATACTTTACATAATTGATGGAATGAGCTCCCTGATTCTTAAGTCTGGTTTCCTCCTGAACTAACATACTGTGCAATTCATGCACATTCCATTTGTCTTTCATGGTATTATAGTTCATTTGGAAAGGACCATACTCAGACGGTAATGAGTTCAATACGAACTGCACCAGGAAGTTCTCATCCACATCCATTCCCAATGCTTTGAGTCATACATGTCACATACTAACATACTTCACAGATTCAAACATACTAACTTCAATGCATATCAATGTTCACCTTTGGGGATCCATATTAATGAAGTTGAAAGACAATTAGACAGAAAGGTGAAGATTGTCAGGTCTGATAGGGGTGGTGAATATTATGGAAGGTATGATGAAAGTGGACAACATCCGGGCCCATTTGCTAAATTTCTGGAAAAGCGTGGTATTTTAGAGCATAAGTCCACAATGAAACGGGTAAAGAAGAATTACTTAACATACTCCTAACCATATCCAGTAAGGTCCTATTACGCCTTTCAGATACACCATTCTGTGTCCTTAAACTTATATAAAAGGATCAATATTTCTCATATTGTATGAAATAAAATTATCTTCTCATATTTATAAAAGTGTAGAGTCTATATAAGACTATATGAAGAGAAGAAAAAAAAATATAAATATCACATACTTATATATATATATATATATATAAATAATATAATCTTTTATAACATAAAAGACATTAATCCCTACATAAAATCATAATATTCTGCAAACCACCAACACTAGTATCAACACTGCCATCAGCCATAGCAAATTGATATTGTTTTTTACAACAATATTTTCTAAAAATATATATATTTTATTTTAAAAATATTATAAGTTGTTTTATATATTTTAGAGATACGATATTATATATATATTTTTTTTATAGCCAACTCATCTTTTAATAGTATTAGATCAAAATCTCAAGAGTTGATATTCTAATCTAATCTTATTAAAGATAAATAGATACAATAGACATAATATTCTATCGCTATATTTTAATACATTATATTTAGAATTATGGCTTATATTTAAAAAAATTAAAATAACAATTAATTTATAAAAATTTATTATAAAGGATATTTTTAATAAATATATATAGACAAACAGCACCACATTACAGATCTTAATAATTTGAGTTAATTAAGTTGATCTTGGCATCTATGGTTTCCTACCTTGAGATTTAGAGAGATAGAATCCCAAAGTTGTATTTTCAATTTTTAATTCACAGTGGAGTTCTTATTCGTCACTCTCTCCAATTTGATTCTCTCTTTCAGATTCCCCCTGTCTTCGTTACCTCCAACCAAACCCTAATGCGCTCTCTTCCCACTCTGAGCTGTCGCCGTTTCTCATAACCTAATCTCGCAGCATCAGATTCAAAAATCTCAACTTTATATCAACTAGTTCGATTCCCATTATTCATTTAATTTCCCCCCTCTTTTATTTTGATTCTTCTCGCCCGAATCATTCGTTTCTCACGATGAAAGAAGGTGGTAAATCTGTTAAACTCAACCATCAACAGCAGCACCAGAACGGTCACCTCTCCTCTTCCAAATTCGCCAAATTGCTTGATCCTGAAGCTTCTTGGGACAAGGTTTGTGTTTTTTTACTTCTTTCTTCGATGTTGTATTTTCGATCCATTTGAGATGCTTTCAGGAATTTGTGTTAAAATCAAAATGATGAGTAAATATTCAACTCCAATAAATTTGGACATGATTTTATGTTGACATTAATTTGGTCTCTTAATGTTTTAAAGGGTTATTAATTTAGTCTGTCAATATATCTGAACATCAATTTGGTGTTTACACTACGAAGCACCAAGATCAAAATGATGTCCAAAATCCTTGGAGGACCTGTTCCATTCATTAGAGGACCATCGCTAGACACAGTGAATTGAATTGTCCTCCTTTTCTCTTTAGAATTGGAGTAATGTCACTAATAGGTTCTTAGTTTTTTTGATAGTGTTTGATTAAGAACGTATAATGTTGCATTTAATATTAGTAATTGTTACACGATCTGCTTTTATTATGTTGTTCCATGCAGTAAATAATTGAATTGGTTGCAGTATCCTAACCAGCTTCTCTGTATTTGTCTATCTCTTCTCTAACCACAAGTAGGATCAACTGGGAGATGTATTGCATTGGATTCGACAAGTGTTGGGCCTTGTATGTGGACTACTCTGGGGTACCTTACCTTTGGTTGGGGGAATTTGGTTTATCCTGTAAGTGTTTGTTTTATCGGTTAAGTATGTTCATCTTGAAGTTGTGTATCTCAGATCTCATTGTGGCATTGCCTTGCCCAATACTTTACTCTCACAAGAATTCTGTTAGAGAGATATAATATAAAAACCATCGATGGATCTTCACTTAATATCTTGAGCTTTTAGGTGAGATGGTTGTTTATCAATGTTAGAGAGATATAATATAAAAACTATTGATGGACCTTCACTTAATAGCTTGAACTTTTAGGTGAAATGGTTGTTTATCAAATTCTCATATTCATTGATGTTGTGATATCATGTATATTATATGGTCATGGATTTTGTTACTGTGTGCCTACAACCTTTGATGCAAACGTAATGCATAAATCTGAAAATATCTAGTCTGAAACACCAATGCTGGCAATAAGATTTTATTGAGTGTCCTTGTTCTTATGAATTGTGATCACAGCATTTGCTTGACACTCAGCATTACATTTCAGTGAAGAGGAGACAGTGAGAAATTGCTGTTTTTACCAAAGAGTAGTTGATAATTGAGTTATTAAAAAGGAAAAAACAAAACTGACATCATATATCTGTCATCTGTGATAGAGGGGTCTTGGTGCAGATAAGAAATGTTTTAGAGTCATTAAAAGCAATTGAGATTTGACATATATTAAGTAGCAATGGTGGATCTTATGCATATAATCTGCTGCTTGAAATACAGAAATTGTGAAACTCTATATGTGTATATTTTATTAGGCATCGACACATGAAATTAACAAATAATGGAGGTGGCCTCCTAGAAATATCATATCTTTTGACATCAATATTTCTTCATTTTTACTTTTATCAATTAAATGTGTGATTATTTGTTGAAGCTGTATATCTTGTTTTATTTTAATTTTTGGAAAGCATCTAGAGATGTATTGAATAAATTCATTAATGAGGTTAAGCTACTGCGATCAAGTGACCTTGCATTGCATAAATTGGTTCTTTTTTGACCATCATGTATTATAAGAATTGATGAATTATGGAGACTTTAAGAGTTATACAATTTCTCTGGCTCAAATTATCATTCTCTTGTTGCCTTTGTGAGATTAGAAAAATGATTTGTACAGACTAGAATCCTTACCTTTATTTTCTTTTCTGGCAGTGTATTTTTCTTCTAAGGCTTGATTTAATTTTTTTTTGACTAAAGTCTCTTAAGTTCCATAGGTGCTTGTAATGTTGTTCTCCAATCAAAATATAACGTGTATTGTTTTTTACACCTCAATTGTGAGAACTTCAAAAAGGAGAATGAGGTAGCCGAAAAATAATCTGTACATTTTGTTTTTACTGGAAAACAACACCACAAGCACCTAGGGAAATGTATGTAATTTCTGTCCCTATATTTAACATTGCACTTGTGGGTCATCTACAGTGTCATGGGAAACTATCTGATTAACTCTATTGTTAAGTTTGATGTGTATTCTTTGTAAAAGCTTTATTTTATTCTTCCCGTTTTTCTTGCAGTTTTTTAGCAATGTCCACCGCGATCATATATGGTTATTATTCGGTAATATTGAAGATTGATGAGGAAGAGTTTGGCGGTCATGGAGCTCTCCTCCAAGAGGGGCTTTTTGCATCTGTAACTCTCTTCCTGGTAATATACTATTTTACACTGTTAACTGCACAAAGTAAGGCTTCTGTGCACAAAAGTAGAGAATAGCTGGCTTTAGGTGTTCCCTAATCTGACCTTGCTTTTTGCATCTGTGCAGCTTTCCTGGATTTTAGTTTACAGTTTAGCACACTTCTGATTGACCGGGCACTTGAAGTGTTGCCAATATCTCCCAACGTCAGTGACGTATTTAAGAGGTTATATTTGATTCCATGTTGGGCCATATTTACTTGAAATCATTGAGAAAAATCTGTGTTGCGGTTATTATCTTTGCTTCTATGTAAAAACGTTCTGGTTTTGTGGAGTATGAACACAATTGCTTCTGCTTTCCATGAATGGTAAGTAGCTGTTTTAGTCCAGTATTCCTAATGACACCACGTGTTGTAGCAAATTATACACTGCTAAATTGACGACAATCAAAATCATGTTTATTGAACCGTGAAATAAAGGTGCTTGCAGGCAAATTCCGAAGGATATTTTTGCAATTGTCAAGATTAACCCTGCGCTTTCCTATCTCTTATTCCACACAGGTTCCGAATTTTGTTTTTGTGCTGCTGAAGCTCTGAGAGTTGTATTTTATGGGGCTTAGGGGAGGCCCCATTGAATGCCCACTAGAGGGGCACATGGTAGATCGAACACCCCTTCTGCACACAAGGCAACACCAGGTGCCAAATTGAGCTGAGGCTCATTGACTATTTGCAGGACATAGAATCTTCATCCTGGTTTGAGATAAATAGATAAAAAAATTATTACAAAGAGTTCCACCACAATTAGTTATGATGCCTGTGAATTCCATTGAAAGTTTTTATGTGCCTTTCTTTTTCTAAAAAGACCTTTTATAATAGGGTTTTATTAATCTCATGTTAAATGAGATAAGTTATCTCTTGTCATAGAGATAAACTTGTGGGCTTCATCACCTGAAAAAAAAGTGACAGTTATTAAAAGATGTGTAGGAGGAAAAACTTATCTCATGTAACATGAGAATAGTTTTTTCCTTTATAAAAAGGTTAAAACATAGTCTTTCTCGTTGTTCTGGAAATAAAGTTGTCCAAGTTTTAAATTCGCTTGCAAAGTGAGTCTGTCTGTCGCTCGCCTGTAGCTTATGCCAGTAAAATGTTTGAAATCAAAGATAAATGTTGCAATATGTCCATGGCTGTTACGTCAAATGTTTCTTCATGATGAGTGAGTAACTTCGGCACCTTTCACGCAAGCGGAACTTTATTTGCTATAACTGTTTACGTGCCAGCAAAACTTTATTTTCTTGAACCATACCGTTCCTGTGGTTATATATAGCATGGGGACAGAAATTTAAGGTTCAAATTTTACTATTATGGGATGGATGATGAGGTTTAAAAGTGGGTAATGGGTTAAAATTGGGTAACTGTAAATCCAATGGTCCATTGTTGTTTTGCTCAGACCAATTTAGTAACGGTAATTGAACACATCTTGGTTTACATCTAACCATTCATAGCTAGAACTAAAATTACAATTAATATCTATAGCCATCCGAGCTTGAGAAAAAAAAAATGGTAACAGGAACACGTAATCTAATCAAAGAAATTAGGTGTCCACACAATAACATGTTAACTCCTCCTTTTGAGAACAGTGTTACAAGTTGGCTTCAGACAAAACTGTTTTAGACTAAGATTAAGAAATAAACAGAAACTGGTTTTAATCTGACCCTCACTATTCACAATCATAAAAGTCACAGATGATGGGAAGAAAATTTATAGCTCCCTTTAGCGTCGGGATCTTGAAGCCGATTGCTTCAAAATGATAACATCACGAGTCATTAGCAAAATACCTCCAGCTCTTGCTTTACAATCTGAGTTTCAATTCTCTCTGTTCATAAAATGAGAATTAGATAGCAGTTTAATTTTATGAACTGTCTTTTCCAAGAAGTAAACACAATGTATATTTGTTACCTCGACTTTGGTCCGAAATTCCAATATGCATTCACACACATGACAATTTGCTCTATGGGGTGAGTTATTAGCCTTGGCCATTCTCACAAATGCAAATACCTGAAAGAAAATGAATCCAACTCAGAGAGGATGATTTAAGTGAAGTTAAACATTAAATATGTACTTGTCTAGCTAGACAGATAGGAACACAGGTTGAGGAATAAGATGGAAAAGAAACCAGAGACTTATAACTCAATGACTGACCTCTTCTCCACAATTTGGACATGAACCCTTTAGTGCCACGCGGTGGCGGACCCAAGAAATTTTTTTTTACGTTTGCACATTTAGTGGCGGGGTGCCCCCAAAATTATTTTTGTAAAGAAAGTTTAAATCAAAGCTTAAACCTGCTTATAATCTAATATAAAAATAAATATCATTTTTGATCCCTAACAAAAAATTCGGTCCTCACTTAGTCCATTATAAAAAAATTAGTCACTTGGTCCTTATGAAATTCAAATATTTTGGTCTTTTTGTGGGACTAATGTAGGTATTTTTTGAATTTGTGAGAGACCACGATTTTAACTAAATTGATCAACTTTAAATTATTTAGGGACCTTGAACTAATTTTTTTTGTAAGGGACTAAAATTTGGATCATGTTTTTTGCTAGGGACTTAAAAAAGTATTTACTACTACTATATATATTGAATCAAGAGACAAATAAGAATCTGCAACCAAAAAAAAGAAAAGAAAAAACTGAATTCTAAAAGTTTATGACGGCACATGCGGGCATTTGCCCGCAAGTGGGTCCGCCACCACCAAGTCATTCATTCCTCCACAGGAGTGAATATAAAGTGGTCCGGGAGTAAGAAAAATAGGGTGGGACTGAGGTGAGAAAAAGAGAGAAAAGGTTGAGGAGAGAGGAGAGAGAAAAAAAGTGGTCCCGGAACATATTAAAAATTTCCCCTCCACCAGCCTTCAAGCACCTTAACTGTGAAAACGGACAGTTAATAACATACAGATATAGAAGCAGTGCCATTGAAATGAATGGTTGAATATTGTTGTTGACTTAACGAAAATTCTCCCATTAAGAATTTGATCAATTGAACTAAATGAAAGGGTTTGTCATTTATTTTGAACTATTGTTTGGAGTATAAAATTGAAAATTAAGACTCACGATGAAAAAGTACTAGCAAAAGGATTTTTACCTGAAGCTGAAGCAACTGGGTACCCAATGACAAAACCTAGTGCCATGAAGATAACGCTATTCACCATGATAAGAATCCCAAGTCCTGATGCTTGGCTACCATATGATAATCCTGAATGGAATGCAATTTGATAAGCCATGCTGACGGTGTACAATGTGGGCCCATATTAAATATATAAAATCATTAATGTAAATTGGTGATTCGATCCATAATTTTGAGTAAGATCAGTTTATATAAGAAGAAAAGTGGTGATGTATGTTAAGCTATGAAGCACCGACACTTCAAAAACCCTGACGTGTCGTGTCCGACACTCTCGGACACTCCGACACTCCAACACGCGTTATAGAAATTCAAAAAAAGATTTAAAGGTTACGTTGCGTTGAGTTTTTAGTTCCAACTATTATATTCGTTGGATTACGATTACTATTTTATTGAGTTTAATATAAATATTTGGGATATCTTATGTTTCTTTGCAAAATTTATGAATATTATAAGTTTATATTCATTTTTTGTTAAATTATTGAATAGTAAATATAATATACACTACATAAATTAAAAATATTATTTAATATCAAAACGTGTCCTAACGTGTCGAAATCTAATATTTTTTAGAATTAACGTGTTGGAGTGTCGTGTCATATCGTGTCACGTGTCCCGTGTCAGTATCGGTGCTACATAGATGTTAAGTGGTGAAGAAAGATATACCTCTACTCTATCAAACATGTCATCAACTATCAAAGGCTTTTTCCACTGTAATATGCATCCCTTGCCTATTACAAATTGCAAAGAGCAGAGCAGCATGTTAAAAAAATAATTCTATGGAAAAAAGAGAGAGAATCAACCAATGGAGGAAACAACCCCATCACTGTTGTGCGTTGACAAGCTAAGAAGCACCGATACTCTTTAAAATTTTTTTACAACGTATCGGATACGCGTATCGGAAACGTATCGTTTGGTAATCGACATCCTCTGTCATCGAATAACGTATCGAAAACGCGTATCGGTGCTTCATAGTTGACAAGTATAATTGTGCAACTTTATTAGCCCTTGAAGAAAACTAACTAAATGAATTACACAGGGAAGCAGGGAAGATGGTTGATGTGGTGATGGTTGAACTTTATTAGCCCTTGCAGCAACGTTATGTTTCGAAACCATGGTTTCTCTTCCGGTCCAGGACTTCGGCCACCGACTTCCGGCCCTGGACGTCGTTCTCCCGCCCCCGGCTCCAGACGTCGTCCATCAGTGAGATCCCGGCCCACTGGTCGAGGATGATCTCGGTCCACCAGGCGAGGTCGATCTCGGGATTCTAATCGTGCTGCAGCTTATCCGTCTGCAAGTACCAACCCTGTCTCAGACAGCAGACATAGGCCCACTTCCCTTCTTATTACCGGCCAACGAGATGTCGTTGCCTTAAATCAATCCTTTGTCTAACCCATGTTACCAAAACCTGATTCCTCGAAAGTGATATGGGACAAAATGAGTTTTGAACACAAGTAAATAAAAAAGATTAAGGTTAATTAAAGCGAGGAGTGTGGAGAATATATGAAAATATTTGAGAGTGAAGAGCTTCAGGTTCAGGGTCTTTAGAGAAAAAAGATAAAAAAAATATTTAATTTAATAAATTGCGTTTGCCGGGAGTCGAACCCGGGTCTATTGCTTGGAAGGCAATTATCCTAACCGTTGGACTACAAACGCCTTATACCAAAACATTATGAAATAATAACGTATCGTATCATCTGAGACTCACGAATGCAACATAACATGTAAAATCATTCAAATTTACATATTTTTCAATTTTTGAATTATGTTTTTTTTTATAATATTAGATTGTAAAATTTGTATCCACCTAGTAAAAAACCATTAACAATGATTATCGTATGATATCTACACATTGATTATTTTGTGTGATTTTACATTATTCTCATGAACGCGATATTGCTTTAAAGCAATGCATGAATTGCTTTAGGATGCTAGAATAAAAGAAGGTAAGGTTGCTTACATAGTTACATTTAAGTCTTTTTGTCGAAAATAATTAATTATTTGTGTTTCTCTCTTTTTTCGATAATGAAAAAGTTTAAGTTGGATTAGATATCAATATCCCACTAGGGTGAGGGAAAACTCCCCCATTTCTTTGATGATTTTCAAAAGGAATAACATATCACTCATTAATAAAATTCTCATATCGATTAGCAGAGTTTGAACCCACACTCTTATTGATATGAATCAAACCCTTAGCCAAGAATCTACACCTTTTAGCATTATTTGTGTTCCTTTAAACATGTGTTTGCCTATATTACGGTGCATTTCGTTACAATCCATGGAAAATTAGTATAATATTTTTTTAACTATAAAACATAAATTATGTAATAAACGTTACATTTTATTACTCATTTTATAATTTTTATTTTTTAATTTATAACTAAAAAAAATAAAATGATATTTATTTTAGAAAAATACAGAAATAAATTGCTTAATTTAAAAGTTGATAGTTAATTCAATCAAATGCAACGAATTTTACTAAAGTCCGTTCCCGATGAGCCTATTCAGAAATACACTCATGCATGTACCAAATATTTTATAAAAAGAAATACACTAATGTGTCGTAATATGAATGTTTTGCAATATTGTATAGATGTGTATATACATGACAAAAAAAACACCAGACTCTATCTACCAATAAATATCTTGAGATAAGTTATTTGTATCATTAGCAAATGATGTATAAGGCTTGACAGTATACACTTATACTATACGTTATGACATTTTCAGTTATTTGGTGTGACCATCGTATAGTATAAGTTTATACAGCATAATCCCTTAATACATCAAAATGATATATAACTTAATCATGCCTAAGCGGGTAGGATTAGGCCTGATAAGGGGGTTGTGTATTAATATTGCTTATAAGTACAATTCTCAAGAACTAATATATCATTTCAATATTAATATATTGAAATAATTTTTTTTAATATAATAATTTTTAAAATATTGGTAGATATTATTTTATACAATGTCATACCAAACGCAGTTTAGTATTAAAATTTAATCAAGTCTTGTACTATCATATCTTATCCTATATTATGCACCAAACATGCCCTTAATTGTGAAATAGTTTGATAAGATATCGAAAATATGAGAAAAGTTTGCGAGGACCCGGATCACATGTTCCTTACCCAAATTTAGAAAATAAAATTTAACTTTACTCCTTTCTTTTTATTTATATTCCATCTATATCCCCAAAGAATTTCCATTTTAAGAAAAAGGACCATCCAAAATAAATGCTCCTTCATAGTCATTTGCGAAGTAAAGTAATTAAGTTTGTAGATTTTTTAAAACCATTGTGAGTATAAGACTCTCAAAATATAGTTTAATAAAATAAATTATTCAACTTATTACAACTTGATCTTTTTGAGATTTCTTTTGAATTTGTCATAAAACTGCAGGCATTGGTCAACAATTTTTTATAAGCACACTAATATTTGACTATTGTCGTCAAAAGTTGCCATTAAAATAATGGAAATAAATTTTGTATATTTGTTGTCACGCCGATTTTTTATATTATGTTGATTGTATCATTGTATGTATAGCGACAAAACTATATGCACTGTGGACTTCGTGCAAGAATTTGAATAGTGAAAATTCTACATTATAAAATTTGTGCGCAAATATCCGACACCTTAAAATAATATTGAAACCCCAAGCTTAAAACAATACAAATTATGTCAATGGCGTGTCAAAGAGCAATTATACTTGTAAGTCACTGTGTTTATTTTATTTTGATAATGTTGACTTCAATTTTTAGTTTTCCCAATAACCAAACATTAGACATTTTCAAAAGTCCCATTTTATAGTAATATAGATACGCTGTCTCATTTCACAATATATTTTAAATTTAAGTTTGATTACTCCCAAATCATCTTTGATTTGTTATAAAATAAATCCATCACTTTCATCCATGCCAAAGAACAATATTTCCTTTCAGTTATCAACTATATAGCAATAAACTCGACAGGAATCATTTTTAAATTTTTGTCTTACATTGTCAGCAGCAAAAGCATACTACAGCTGGGGAAAAAAAAAACATAATATAGCTGAAAACGTGAAGTATTTGTAATTAGAGTACTGCAAGGCTCTTTTACCAAAAAAAAAAAAAAAGAGTAGTGCAAGGCACCAAATACTAAAAACTAAGTGCAAACAAAATATATTTTGGTTCTAATTCCATGTTATTTTTGGGTAAAGTTTAAATATCTTTATTATTGACTTGTTCCACGTTCCGGAATAATGCCAACTCGCTTCAAAGAATTAATTATGGTTGAGTTAATTCTAAAAATAATAATGCAAGACTATGTATGAGGTAATTTTTAGTTGAGATTAAAAGATGAATAACATCAACATCAATAACACCTTTATCCCAAATTAATTAGGATCGGTGGTAGATGAATCCAAATGAAAAATACAAAAAGGTTGGAAAAAATAAAATAAAATAAAAATATAAATAAATAATATATATACCATAAAAAAAATATAGTGCAAGACTATGTGTGTATTCAATTAAAAAAAAAGAGAGAGACGTATATGATACCATAAATAAATGTTTGAAAAATCATAATCTCATGTAATATGAAATTTATTTTTTACATTACACTCACATAAGAAAAATCTCTCTTTTTAAAAAAAAAAATAAAAAATTAATGAGCCCCATTTTGATTATCTTAAACATAAGATAAATTATCTCTTTATTTACCACAAAAAAAATCTCTCTTATTAACACGAGGGAAGTAAAGCCCTAAATGTCTGCATCAGAAAACAAAATAAAAGATTAGAAGAAATGAGGAAGAATTAACCAAAATAGCGATAGTACCAACTGAACTTTTAACGTGTTGGTAAACAATTCCTGTCCAAACCAAACAAACAACGTCCTTAACAACCTCCAATTCCTAACTTCGCTGGCCTTAGTTGGATTCTGGTAACCCCCATTCAAAAGCAGCACCATTTCCATATTTCTATTCGTGGAGAGAAATAATAATAATAAATTATTATTAATTAATACAATGTGTTAGAAAGTTGAAATCTTTGGTCAAAAGGAAGGAATGGGGAGGGACCCATCTTCGGTCAATCTGGAGGTTAAGGTTCATTCACGCCGCGAGGATGCCACGGTCCATCCTGGACGGGGGCCTCCGCCAACTCCTCCGCCGCAGGGAAGAAACGCGCCGCCATCTGCCTCAAGTCCCCCCACGCGCGATCGTGACTTCAGCCTCTTTAAGCGGTGGTTCCCATGGCTGGTGCCGTTCTTTGTGGTGGCCAACGTCGCTGTATTCTTGGTCACCATGTACGTAAACGATTGTCCTAAGCATTCACTGCACAATTCATGCGTTGCCTCTTTTCTGGGCAGATTCTCATTTCAACCCCTCAAAGAGAACCCCCTCTTAGGTCCTTCTTCATCTACGTGAGTTTCTTTTCATCCAAGAACATTTCTTTTTTATTTCTTTTTTGAAAATGATATGTTATTATGATTTTTTTTTCATATGATTTTTATGTCAAGATATGTATGCTTGATTTTTCTTTTAACGTTAATAAATCTATGTAATTGTTGAGCTTGTTAAAGAATCAATTCAACCCAAAGCATGCCTTTCTAATACTTTTATATTATTTTCTAATATACCTCGTTAAGAGCCTTTTGGGTTTGAAGCCCGTGATATGACACAAACCCATTATTGGTCTGCCTTGTGCTGCACAAGCCCATTTTTTATCGCCTTATGCTTTTCTTAATTCCAACTGAAAGTGGGGCGGTGATGATCGAACTCGTGACCTCGTGGTCACTCAAGCTCTATGATAACATATTAAAGAACGAATTCAACCAAAAACCTTAACGTGATAGGTGATAAACTTTTAAATACTTTTATATTATTCTGACATGTAAGGTAGGTATTTGTTGGAGTTGTTTTTAATGTTCTAATGACATTTATTTATTTGCAGATTAGAGAAGATGGGTGCTCTAGAAGTAGATAAAGTGGTTCGTAGGCACCAGGTTTGGCGCCTCTTCTCTTGTATATGGATGCACGGTGGGGTTGTTCATGTACTTGCCAACATGTTGAGTCTTATTTTTATTGGAATTCGGCTTGAGCAAGAATTTGGATTTGGTATGGTTCTGGTAATTATCCTTGCATTGTTCAAGTATATCATTAATCATTGCACTTTTATTTTTTGGATATATATTACCAATATTTCTGGGGGTTTGTTACATAAATGTTTTGGATAGCAACTAAACGAATAAAAGACATATTTTACCTTCTCAGTTTATAAGATTATAATATCTACCTTACTTTTCCTTTTGCAGTTCGAATTGGATTTCTGTATGTGATATCTGGTTTTGGAGGGAGTTTGCTGTCTTCCCTATTCATACAATCAGGTATCTCTGTTGGTGCTTCTGGTGCATTATTTGGCTTACTAGGAGGGATGCTATCAGAGCTCTTAATAAATTGGACAATATATGCCAATAAGGTGAATGAATCAATTGATGTGTTAAATTCAATAATGCTTCCTGATAAATAATTCGCTCTGTATTTGTGCCGCAGACATTTTATTTCTTGTCCATTCAATTTTTTGTGTTGTTTTGCAGCTCGCTGCATTGTCGACTCTTATAGTCATTATTGTAATCAATTTAGCTGTTGGAATCCTTCCACACGTGGACAATTTTGCTCATATTGGAGGATTTGTCTCTGGCTTTCTTCTTGGATTTGTTCTTCTGATTCGCCCTCAGTATAAATGGGTTAGCCAAAGAAATTCCCGTTCTGGATATGCTGCTAAGCACAAACCTTATCAGTATGTACTGTGGGTCATCTCTTTCGTACTACTGACTGCTGGGTAAGTTCTCTTTGATTTCTTTTCTTCTTTTTTTGAATATTTACTTTTGTTTTGTTAGGAGATCTGATTGCATTGATATCTATGTGGGTGTATTCACTCAGGATTAGAACTTTGATACTTGTTTCTCAAACACTCCGCTTGGTTTATGATTGAAAAAACTTGTTGGGAAAGGGTTGTTATTCTAGCTTCTATGTGTGTGCTTATGGGCTTTATAGAGGGTTTCTTTGTCAGATATGCAATGAATGGTGTTGGACAGCTCTCTTTAAGTTTTTCTCTATTTCAGGATGATTCCTGATCCTCCTTGTTCTGTGTTACTTTCTCTTCTGTCATATTTATGTCTTATTTATTTATGGGTTATATTATTTATATACAGAAACACACAATTTTATGTGGGTCCCATTTCTTGATTTTTCTCTCTCCTTTCTTCTCAACTCTTTTTAACTCTGCCTTGAGAATCTAGAAATTGCTAGTTTAATTTCGAGGCGAAGGAATTAGACTGTCTCTCTCAACTTTAGTGGGGACTCAACTCATGCTGCTACAGAGCCAAAGCTCAAATGGAAAGACGAAAGACTTATATTAAGCTTGTTGTGTCAGAGATGATTTTCTTTGTTAATTCTTTGTATATCTTTCATCACTGAATATCATATTGCATATGTTTCTATTCTATAGCTAGATTTACAAATCCATGCTACCCTGATATATTGATTGAATGTTATGGCTTGTGAAGTACTAATTATCTTATATGATGCCACCTTTGTGATTTTATCTCTGTTGGGTGCTTAGCATCATTGCACTAGGCCCCCAAATCTGAAAGTTGGATAATTTTGACAGATTGATTACTGGACTGATTATGCTCCTTCGAAGTGTTAACTTGAATGATCGTTGCTCATGGTGTCATTATTTAAGTTGTGTGCCTACCTCAAAATGGAGCTGCAATGCACAACAACTTTCTTGTGAGGTGAGTGCTCATTTCTTGTGTGCTTCCATTCCATGGAGCTTCCTAGATCTGTAATAAAGAAAATATATGATTTTGTTACCGAATCTGTAGTTGATTTAATGTCTGGCAATTTCAAATATTTAAGGAGATTGTTATCCAAAGTTTATTTTATCTAAAGTTGGTTTTGATACTAATATTTTGCTGCAATGCTGCAGTCAACCCAAATAGGAAACCAACTCAACATAACATGCTTGAGCAATGGGAGAAGTGATATTTTTCCTCTGTCAAATACTAGCTCTTCCGAGGCTCAACAGCTATGTTCTCGACTTTGCAGTTGATAGATACACATTCAACATTTCTTTATCCGATGCTATTCAACAACTTGTGTATATGATTCATTCTTGCTACTGCAGAGAAATTCTTTCTTCTGTATTGGCAATGATGGTGGTTGTTGTGTCCGCCATCATGAGTACATTCTTGTAATTGCTATTTCCATCTCTTAGTTATGAATTACTTTGTGCTATTATTCTTTTGTAACAGGGGAGGAGAGGTGTGGAAGTTGTATTTTAAAAAAGTTTTAAATGCAAGAATATAAATAAGAAAAGAAAAAAAATCCAACTTAACATAAAAAAATAGTAATCAAGAGTCAACAACTAACTATTACACTAGAACGAATACAAAAATATTTTTCGATTCATCATTCCTTGAAAATATTGCATTATATCTTCATCATTAATCTATTAAATATACCCTTGACCCAAGCAAATCCTAGGAAGCTACCCTTGGGAGTTTATCTTTTCTATTTTAACATTGTAGAAATTCTAGTCATAACAATGTGCAATTCGCCTTCCCCCTCGATCCTCAACTTACCTAAGACCAGCATGGTGACTCCATAAAGCCTTGATCTATACAATTTTCTATTCAGGCATCATCAGATTTTCCACTTTTACTTTCTGACAAGTTCATAATCCTTGGTAATAGCTTTGTCGTATTAAGAACTCGGGTAGATATGGGATCTTCTATAAAACCTGAAAAGATTTCTAGTATCTTATGTAACATATTTTTGGTTAGTAAGGATAGGTTATTCAATATTAGGACGCTAGTGACATGTTCCAAAGATTAGGGAGAAATGCATCTAGTGAATTGCCTCCAAGCTCCCGGGTACTCTTCACGCAAATGATTTTTATTCTTACCTCCTAAGTACCTATTGTGTCTAACCGAGTCTTAGATGTGGCACGGGTACAAATGAAGGGGGAAAAAAGCATTTAGCATTCCGAGTACTAACTCTATTGCGGTATTGCTGACTGGCATAACCAGGTTGCACTGTTCCTGTTTGATGAAATGCTATGATTGTTTCAACGGTTTGTTTAAGTAAAGTTAATATTGATTAGCAGTTCAACACTCTTGTCAATTAACGTAATCCCTATTAATCAGTCCTGGCATGAAGACAGGAATATCGATGCTGGAAGGGTGGTTGGTTTAATGCTTCTTGCCCCTATCAACTCAAATACCTTCCCTCCCTTTGCTTCCATTACAGATTCTATGGCCCCACTTTCTCATTTTATCACAAGTTGTCAAATATGATGCTGTGGTTGTTGGTACATCATATGCTCGAGTATGGTAGTTAGGAATACGGAAAAGACTATAAAGAGGGAAGTTGCTTGCTCCATAATCTCAGGAACCCCAAAAAGAGAAATAAAGAAAAGAGAGATAGACAATGTGACATGGTGCTTCTATGGCATTAGAACAGGAAAGCTTTTTAGTGATATATATTATAGCAATTTGCTTGCTTAAGAAAACTAGCTTTCCTATGAAGTAAGGTTGTCTGTTGATTTGTGGGCATGCTGAATCCCTGGCTCATTGATACTGTAAAATGGTCCAACGTTGAATGAAGGGCAAGGCTTATGATGATTGCAGTCTGCATGTATAACCACTTCAGAACATATACCCCACGGGCCACGGCATCATCATTGTTCCTCATAATACATTTTCAACCTGTCTTGCTTAATTTTTCAAAATAAATTCGTTTTGCAGGCAATCTTGACATGGGTATCAACGACTGCCATGTACACATGAATATATAATGCAATCTTATACTCTCTTTTTTTTTTTTCTTTTTTCCGTTCAGTATTTTTCTCGTTAAAATGGTGAATAATTCAGACATGATATATGCTGTAGGAAAGGGTTCATTATTTTCTTGGTTTTGGGAGTAATTAACGAGTGAGTTTGTCCATTTGATTCACAAAGTTCTCCCCTCTTTAGTATGTGTTTGGGAGTTAATATTTAAAAGGAAAAGGAAGGAAGGGGAAAATTTTGCTTATAACTACTTCGGCGAGTTTTAAAAAAATAAAAGAAACCAATATGTCCAATATCTTTCCCAATTTGGATAGTAAATTACTTAGGCTATTTGACCATTTTATCCTTCATTAATTAATTAATAACTATTTTGCCCCTCATTCAAAATTATATATCAATCTGTCCATCTTTAATCGATTAACTTGGAGATTTAATCGATTAAATGGTCAAAACTGACAAAAATGGTTGACTTGAAGATTTAATCGATTAAATCTCCAAGTTAATCGATTAAATCTCCCCACAGGCAACAAATTAACTTGAAGATTTAATCGATTAAATCTTTAAGTCAACCATTTTTGTTAATTTTGACCATTTAATCGATTAAATATTTAAGGTAATCGATTAAAGAGGTGAATTGATGAGATTTTTGAATAAAATTGTTATTAATTAATTAATGAAGGGTAAAATGGTCAAAAAGCCAAATTAATGCCTTTATTTTATTTGTCATATTTTTTTATTTTCTCAATCAATTCAGAGAGAAAATAATTTTTAGAGAGAGAATCATTTTCTAAATGTGAAAATTACATAAATAATTAAAAAAAAATAAATTAAATTTTATTGTAAAATGTAATAATTAATTGGGAAAGATTATACTTACTACTTTTTTTCTTACTACCAAATCTTAACCGTTGATTTTAGTTAATCTAATGATTATAATTTATTAAAAATTAATAAGTATGACTCAATAAATTGCAACCGTTAGATTTACGAAAATCAACGATTAAGATTTGGCAGTAAGAGATAATAAGAAAAAAAATGTAGTAAATATAACTTTTCCCTAATTATATTAATTTTTTAAGAAAGGGTAAAATTCTAAAAATATTTAGTTAAATCTCCATTTTTCTCCTTTATCATAATTTTTAATTTTAACTCTAAAACAAGGGAAATGTCTTTCATTTTCATTTACTTCCTTCCCTTTTTCTCTCCTTTGATCCCGTTTTGTCTTTTCTCCTCCAAACTCCCGAACACACCCTTAGATTGACCTTCCAAGCCAAAGTCAATTATCTCTTTCTCTCTTTGTCAAAAAGACAATGTGTAGTGGTGGGGTTAGGAGGGGTGATTCCCCCCACATTAATCAAACCTTTGTCCTACAGTACATTTGATTAATTAGTGTGTTATTATATTTAAGCTAGTGCAAATTTTGAATTCCTCGCCCCCTCTTACAAAATAGGGCATTCCAAGCCGCATCCAAACCACTACAAGGCAAAGAAGATCGATAGAGAAAGTTCAATCACAACATCCTGGTCAAAATTAAATGTTAATTTAAGATTTTTTTTCATGTTTGCTGCTAATGACAGAGACTTGTGGGCTAACTTTATTCAAAAAAATTAAACAAGTCATATTTTAGTTAAAGAGAATGCAACTATTTACAAGCAAGCCACTATAGTTTGACTTTAATTCAAAAGGGGAAAACTCATTGTGGAATGCATTTAATCATCAATGAGCCAATAAATAAAAAAACATGGTCCATGCCTCCAACAATCAAGCCTAAATAGGTGGCACCAAATTCCCTCCTTGTCAAGTCTCTGCTCTTTATTGTACCGTGCGAGAATTATTGTGGTTTTGGAAAGCGAAAAGAGAGCTACCAAACCTGAAAAATACTCCCTTCAAAGTCATTTATGACATTTAATTATGGGTTTAATGTTTGTCATTTTAAATGATGTGAGTTATGTCATTTTAGAAAAAAAGATAGACAAAAGAAATGAAAATCATGGAAAAGGAAGTGAGTGATATTTTTTTTTAATTTAAATTTTAAATAAAAAAAGCATTTTGTGTCTTTCTCTCTTAGAATGACATAACTTTATGTCATTTAAAATAATAAATATTTTTCCCTTTAATTAACTAGGAAGTGAAAAAATTAAATTACTTAAATGAGAGTGATCAGGTACCATATAATGAAATAATCCTTATTTGTCATCTAATAAACCGTCATATCAGTTAAAAACAATTAGGGGTGTGCAAAATAACCAAAAAGTGGGTCGAACCATGAACCGAACCGCTCCATAAAATAATCGGTTTTAAAAAACTAGTTCATGAACCGAACTGGTTTTTAAAGAACCGGTTCATGAACCGAACCGGTTTAAGAACCGAACCAGTTTTTAGAACCGGTTTAAGAACCGAACCGTTTCCGAAATTTTCAAATCAAACCAAATTAATTTTTATAACTTTATTTTTTAAATTTTTAAATTTTTTTCTTTTCAAAAGAGGGTCATTCTAATGAACCACGAACCGAACCACTTCCGAACCGAATCAGTTTTGGACCGGACCGAACCACTTTCGAACCGAAATATTTAAACCAATTCGGATCAGTTTTTCAAAAAAAAAAACCGGTTCGGTTCGACTCATGCACATCCCTAAAAACAACTGTCAGACATTCAGTGATCAACGGCTGATTAGTTCCTTTCTTTTTCTATAAGTCTTTATCAGTATAAGTCTACTTGGTAATGTGTTGTTTTAGATATAAGTCTTGATCAGTATATAGGAGATTAAGAATAAACTCTACATTGCTATGCTATGTGTTGGGCAATGTGTTATTTAAACTATGGTGAGCAATTTGCCTTCCATTGTATGCCAAAAAGTCTTGTCCTCATGCATGTGCTTGCATATGCGATAGGAATAAGATGAAACAGTTCTTCCTTTTTGTTTAAAAGTTGAGTACACAGTTACCAAGTTACCCGAATAAACCCACAAGAAGAAACAAATAAATACGGATCAAAATGCTTTGGATTGATACCGTACGTCCAATGAGAAACATTCCAAAAGCATAGCTATTTACTCACGCCAAGCAATTCCCGTTGTACATAGTTTAATACGGAATCATCATTTTATTTAACCAATAAAAAAATCCCATATGAACATCAAATTAAGTAAAATGTGAAATGGTGTTATCGACAATTATAATACAACAAAAAGAACGGCATAACAAGAAAATGTTTTTATTCAATAGTAAAAAAAGACATTTTTTTTTACCCAAAAAAAAGATTTTTTTTATTGGGCAATGCTTTTCTCGTCTTATGTAAAAAAATAATTATGTGGGACCCACAATTAAAAAAAATACTAATATGTAACATGAAATAAGTTTTTTAATACAAATGAGAAAAATATTTTCCTTTCTTATTATACTACGATAAAAAGAGATCTTTGTCCTTTTTATAACAAGAGTTTAGGCTTTTATTATGCGGTTGGACACTTAAGCTTGCTTTGGGACTGATCATAAATCACAACAACGTGGGGAGCGATGTACAAATTACAATGATGTTTGACGAAGCATAAGTCACTGTCTGTTTGGTCCCGCATTTACCTAATCCTACATGTCCACACATTAGATATATAATATGCCGGCAGGAAGGGGACTATAATTATGGTTTTTATAAAAGTGACATTCTATGAAAAATGATTGTGTAATGTTATAGAGATTTATTTTGCGTGCCTTAATTTTTTTTTTCCTTCAAAAAATGTGGACCTCACAAAACGTTATTTGCGTTGGAAATTCTTTTATGTCATGTTAAATGATGAATGCAAACCCCTATAATTATTCAATTGTAATTATGATTATTTTATATGTGTGTAAGATATACTCTCGCAAGCAAATCAATAACTAATATTTGATATAAAATTTCCTATTTTTATATCGGGATAAGAATATGGTATATAATAAAAGGAAAAAATTACTCTTATGTTATATGTGATAACTTTCTCTCCTACACATTCTTCGATAATTGTGTCACCTTTTTCTTTTATTTTCTTTTTTATTTTTCAGATGGTGGAGCCCACAAATTTATCTCTATAATATGAAATAACTTATTTTCTTTAACATGAGATTAATCAAATCCATAATAAAAATTGAAATTTGTATTTGTTGAACTTGAGTATATATGTCTAATTAAGATCTTGATGCTCTAGAGACACTGCAAGAAAGATGTGACAATCCCACAACCAAAGTCACCAACCAGGTGGTGCCTCTCAAGCACTTTGTTTTCACCTTCAATGACCTCGTTATAATGTTTACATATGACCAAACGTGATTATTGCATCCAACATACTTTGAATTTAAGCCCATGCATGTTATGTTGTTCATTCTAGGTAACAAACAAGCAATTGACTTTTTCCCAATTAAAAAGAGAAGAGTAATACAGATCCAAATAATAATGCTTGGATTCCCTTTTCACACCAAAAGGACCTGTACTTAAAAATAAGAACTATTGTTTTTTAAGAGGAATGATCTTATGATTTTATGGTAAGATTGAGAAGTCTTAATCCGTTGATTTCTATTTATATGATAGTTGTAATTTATTTGTAATTAATAATTAATTGATCGATATAATTCAATAGATTACAATTAAATGAACGAAGATTAATAGTTAAAATACGAAGTAAGACTTTTTAATCTTACATGGAAGTTGAAAGATTTATGATCCTTTTATTAATAGCAACAAAGGGCCTTAAAAATTAAAATTATAGGTTTGGGGGTTGTTGTCTTTTTAGTAAGGGTCAAAGGGAATATTAGCTTGTGGAGTTGAGATTATGGATAAGGGATCACACCTAGGCATGATTCACATTATAATTGTAAAAAAAATATTTTATTTTGTTAAAAGCATGATAGAAATAGCTTTGTTTCTCTTATGATTCTATTTGATTTGATCAAATTAATTGGATAACTGATGAATAGATAAAAAAAACAAAAAACAAAATATTTCGCTTCTCTGCCATGCTTGAATGATATATGATATATCTATAGATCGATTTTCATTTTTAGCAGAATTTGCTCGTTTGCTGAGAGTCCAAAATTTCTCTCCTTTCACAGAGATCTGTTCATACATTTTGACAAAATGAGAATGTTCCAAAATAAGGAATCAAATGATGAAAAACTCACTAAATATAGGAGATAAAGAGGAAGCTGGTCATCATTAATCATCTTTTGATACTAGGGGCATCCATTGCTGTTAACTTTCCAATTTATTTATCCAATAGTAAGAAGAAAAAAATAAGAGGCTAAATTGCATAAAACTATTACACACTAACGCAAGTCCTCATTTGACAACGCCAAGCAACACTCAAGCTCCTTTTTCAACTCACTCTCCACGTGGCCCAACGAATCATTAAAGAAAAGAAACTGATGCAGTTAGTTAGTTAGAATCTGTTATAGAGTGTTAGTTTTCTGTTAGTTTCTTTTATCTGTATTTAGTTACTTTGATCACTGTATATATAGACTTAAGTCTTGTATTATTACTCACAATTGATAATTCAATGAAAAGTCTCAAAATCAATATGGTATCAGAGCTCTAATCAGAGCTCTGGTATTTCGTCTCATATTTTCTTTTCTTTCGATCTTCCTCTCTTTCTTGCTTCTTTCTTTCTTGAAAGTTTCTTCCTTCTTTGTCAACAATGGAGAATCAAGCTATAGATTCATCAAGAGCCACGCACTTATAACCAAGCTATTAAATCTGCCGACTGGAAAAAGGCAATGGATGCAGAATTGACTGCTCTCAATCAAAATAACACTTAGTGCTTGGTTGATATTCCATTAGGAAAATAACCCATCGGATGTAAGTGGGTATACCGCATCAAATACAAGTCTGATGGTACAATTGAACGGTATAAGGCCCGTTTGGTGGCCAAAGGCTTCACCCAATTGGAAGACGTTGATTACTTGGACACTTTTTCACCAGTAGCCAAATTGACCTCCGTACGCACTCTCTTAGCAATTACCTCAGCCAAGGGCTGGTTTCTTGAACAGCTGGACGTAAACAACGCTTTCTTACATGGGGATCTCCATGAAGAGGTTTATATGCAATTGCCTCCTAGTCTCTCCTCTCCTCAGCCAAATCAAGTTTGCAAGCTCCTCAAATCGATTTATGGCATGAAACAGGCAAGTCGACAACGGTATTTGAAGCTTACCTCTGCTCTATGTTCGCTTGGTTACATTCAAAGTCAGTCGGATCACTCCTTATTCACTTTATCTGCTGGTTCCTCTTTCACAGCACTACTCATTTATGTGGACGACATCGTGCTTTCTGGTAATGACATGACAGAAATTAATCGAGTTAAAAGCTTCCTGGACAGTAAGCTTAAAATTAAAGACCTTGGCCAACTTCGATTCTTTCTCGGTCTTGAGGTTGCGCGCTCCAACAGTGGTATTCTTCTCAATCAACGCAAGTATGCGTTAGATATTCTATCTGATGAAGGTATGCTAGCTGCCAAACCAGCTTCAACGCCTATGGAGTCCTCTACCAAACTCACTCCTGATAGTGGTGTCCCTCTCTCTGACCCTTCATCTTATAGAAGGCTCATTGGTCGTCTACTCTACCTCACCACAACTCGTCCTGATATCTGCTTTGCAGTACAGCAGCTTAGCCAGTTTGTTTCTCGACCATGTGATTTTCATTTAAATGCAGCAAAACGGGTTCTCAGATACTTGAAAGGAGTTCCATCTACTGGCTTATCTTTCTCTTCTCATTCTGAACTCACAGTTTCTGCATTCGCAGATTCAGACTGGGCATGCTGTCCTACAACCCGTAAGTCTATCACTGGTTACTGTGTTCTCATTGGTTCCTCCCTTATTTCATGGCGTTCGAAGAAGCAATCAACCATTTCCCGCTCTTCCTCTGAGGCGGAATACAGGGCTCTCGCAAGCTTGACATGCGAGCTTCAATGGTTACAATATCTCTTCAATGATCTTCACATACCTTGGCAACGTCCAGCATCCGTTGCAACTGGAAGCCATTCTTTAGCCTTGATATCGATTGTCACGTAACACGTGAGAAACTTCAATCTGGTTTGCTTCACTTGCTCCCCATTTCCAGTTCGTTGCAACTTGTTGATGTTTTCACTAAACCATTAGCTTCATCCATATTTTCTGGTTTTATTTCCAAGCTGGGTATGCTCAACATTCATACTCCAGCTTGCGGGGGGTATTACACACTAACGCAAGTCCTCATTTGACAACGCCAAGCAAAACTCAAGCTCCTTTTTCAACTCATTCTCCACATGGCCCAACGAATCATCAAAGAAAAGAAACTGATGCATTTAGTTAGTTAGAATCTGTTATAGAGTGTTAGTTTTCTATTAGTTTCTTTTATCAATATTTAGTTACTTTGATCACTGTACATATAGACTTAAGTCTTGTATTATTACTCACAATTGAGAATTCAATGAAAAGTCTCAAGATCAATAAAAACCATCCTCAACTTAAGTGCTTTTTTAAATAACTATCCTATATTTTCAATTAAACGATAAACCTCCTTACTTTATAAGATTAAGACAATTAAACACATCTCACAATTAAGACATTTTTTCTCTTATTCTTATCTATTATCAGCCATGAATATTGTTAGTCATCACCTGCTACCATTGGCCTCCCACCATCGCCACCCACCTCTCACTATACAAATATTTGAAAAATTCCCCAAAAAAGAAATCTAATACAACCCTAAAAAATGGTTTATAAGGATGGTTACAAATGGCATGAAGCTTTGGAGTTAAGAAGTTGATGATTGAATATCATCGTATAAGCGAATTAAAAATCATTGAAGTTTGTGAATTAAAAATCTTTTTAATGTTTCCTATAATTATATTTTTGTGGGTCTCTAGAATTTTGGGTTTTTTTTTTGGCTAAAGATATAAGTGAATCCTACCTACGATAGTGATTTCAACGAAGAAGACCACACCCACACTATTGAGATGATGATGCCAATGGTTGTCCCGTATATGATAATAAGCGCAACATTCTCAACTTAATTAATGTGGAAGCTAACTGAATAAATTTTTTATTTTTCTTATATATTGCAAACTTCTGCACTTCCATGACCAAAATAAAACGGACAATATTTCATCTGTATTTTGGACCATTAGGGATAATTCCCACCAAGTAATTTCAACCTGATTGACAGTTTAATATAATTCAGGCATACAACAACATAGATAAAACATATAGCCCATCCATCTATGGCCTAGACTATCTCATAATCATATTGTCTCAAAATAATGTCCATGGTGTTATTTATATAATTATATCAAATAAATAAAAGAGATACAATTAAATAAGTAACGTAGACTTGAGCATGCATCACTAATAGCATATACAGACTATCGACATGGCATAGATATTTCCCATGCTCTAAAAAAATATATGGCATATATAACTCAAAATAAAGTATGTTAGGTACAAATCTAAATATCCACAGACCCTGAAAATCATGTTAAGTAGTATCTCTCATCTGGCCTCTTGCCACGCGATGCCTCTACACCATCAGCTCTTATACCTGAAATGGTTATCCCAATAATACGGGATGAGATAATATAATTACCTCAGTAAGCTAGAGACCCTTGGAGGACTCTTCCACCCCCTAAGCTCACTTATGGTATAATCACAGTACATAAAATATCCATGCATGCATCAGAATGTGTATGACAATGCAGTGTGCAATAATGTAATCCTACTGGCCAGAGAATATAACAAGTATGCATCACGCAAGGAAACACCGTCTTGCAACATACCGTATGAGGAAACACCATCTCATACTATGCATAAGGAAACACCATCTTATGCGGTTATGCCTCTTACAAGGAAACATCGTCTTGTGTGGCACACCAACATACATATATACATGCAACATATAATAGTTCATATCCACATAGCATATGAAACTACCATCCTCCCTCGGAGTCTGGTGGAACAAACATGAGATTAACCCTAAGGACCGAAAGCTTACTTGTCAAGCACTATCCTCTGATAAATCTCTTGTCCACAGAGTCACAATCACGATCTCTCATAAAGTCACAACCTAGTTCCAAGATGTGAAGATAATCAATATTCATACCCGCCAGAGCCGATGTTGGTTTGATTGGAATAAGTTCGCTTATGGACACAGAAAAGTATGTCATTCACGACGTCAATGGCAATGAAGAAACCTTCACATTTGTAACATCTCGGGCGCTGACCAAGGCGGGGAATAATCGTCGGTGCGAAAGGGCACGTACAAGGTTATGCTCCTAACAGGCTTCCAGTGGGGGTTACATGAACGAATCGAATCGACACCCGAAAGAAAGAGATTTCAAAGACTGTGTAGGTATGAGACTACACTGTTGGAGATAGCTTATAGGAATTAATTGATACTATCTATACTAACAAGATGCATATACTTTTCGGTAGCCCATAACAGAAAAACTCCATAATAAATGTGCTTGACTTGGAGCAATTTTCAGATGGGTGACTTCCTGAATTTTTTTCCCAGGAAGTGTGTGAGTGAGTACAAAACACACTGAAAAGTCTCGTGTTAATATCGTGGGGATAGTCATATATAAATTAAGGCTTTAATGTTGTTTTTACGGTGAACGTAGATAAGTTATCTACATTCGCTCCTAAAATGACGTCGTTTTGGGATAAAAAAATAAAAAATCATAATGAAAAAGACTATTATAATCTTGAAATAAATTATAATTACAAAAATACCTTGATTTTCGTCATAAAAGGACGTCATTTTAGGTTTAATGTAGATAAGTTATGTACATTAATAGTGGAAAAAGCAAATCCATAAATTAATGGTTGTTTGATGTAATTTAGCCAAATAAAAAAAAAGGACATATTTTTATTTACACGCAGCTGCCAAAATAAGTAAACAATAATTATATAGCTAATAATAACAGCGCCTTGGACAGGGAAAGTTAGGTGATTGTAAATATGAAGAGACATGCATAAATAACAATTTTCTGGTAAAAGTAGAAATTGTTCGTTTGAACCACGAACCGCGAACCATGGTCGCTGACAAACACGAGAGGTTAAGCTATGTCCGTTGTGTGGCCCACTTACAGTTAAAGGCCATTGAGACCGGACCGATGATTAAGGGGATCAGAGCGAGGACCCCCCGGCCCCACCCACGCTGGATTTGGTTGAATTTCTTGTCTCTACCATTTAGAGTTTAGGACTGAATACATGTACGAAAAGAGTTTAGAACTGAAGGTTCTAGATGTTTTGTTTAATATTATATATATATATATATATATATATGGAATTGTTTTCTCCTTTCACGTGAGGTAATATTTCATTCCTACATATACATCGACCTTTCGTGCCAAACTTTTGTTTTTGTTTTTATTTTTTATAAGTTGTTGGTCCCACTTTTTTATCTCAGTATGAGAGAACTCCCCATATATATATATATATATGAATTAATTCTTTTATTTTATATTAGGTGGGATTCATACAATAATGAGAAAACAAAAAAATAAAGATGAGATTCATCTTTTAATTGTGAGTGTAATATGAAATAATTTTTTCATGTAAAATGAAAAATTATTTCCCTTATTGTACCTTAGTGATCTATAGCCCACTATGTACCCTTTAGGGTATTTGTCACTGTATGGGTGATATCGATAGCCGAGGTAATGACCAAGCTATGTGATATCGTTCCAAGTGGAAGTTAAGCTAACAACAATGGAAGTTAAGTGTGTGCATATAAGACTCAAATGGAAGGGGTATAATCACGATACATAAGATAATTGGTTTGTATGCCCATGGGACTATTTATAAGGGGTGATGTGGTGCATCCAGTGCGGATTGGTGAGGGGGTCAACTCTCCTTGGGACTCACTACGGGTGGCAGTGGTGGGCGTTGCCACGATAGCAATGTTGTGACCCCTACACTTGGCGGTGTCAGCATGGGGCAAGGGGACAGTTTACCTTTGTGGTATATGTGGTGGTCATCTTTCAGGGGTCAAGGTCTCAAGGCAAGACATTTCGGTGCTTCCCCTTGGGTTTGCCGCTTTGTTGGGGGTGGGGAAGGGATCTTTGACAGTCCTTAGGACTGACGTGAGCAGGGGGATTTAAGTTGGGCCCGAACCATTGGACTCTAGATAACGGGCCATCCGGAAAATCGTGGAGTTTGTGATATGATTATATTATTTAAATGATGTTATTGTACATTTCATCTTAAAGGAATGCTTAAAAATAGTGTTAGGCTATGCTATTTTTAAAGTAATTAAGTTATTATTTAACATATATAACAAATATCGTAAAGATGGGGGTACATGTTTTTTTTTTTGATATATAGGGTACATGTTACTTTCGTCATTCTCCATTGACACTTGCACCATTTATATCATTGTGGATTCACCAACTCTAATGACACCCGCGGATTATATTAAAGGTATAAATCAGGTCCTTTATTTTACATTTCAAAATTTTTAATCATTTACCCCCCTACCTAAATTCTTTTTATAATTACCCCCCTAGGAATGCTTAAAAATTATTTTACAAAATGCCAAAAGTACCCTTTAATTAAAAAAAATTGACTGTGTTTATGTGTTAAGAGTTGTTGCCATATCCTCTCTTTGTCATAGCCTCTACTCCAGTTGCAGATTTCCATATACAACACCTACATCGGTTTAGCTTCTCATTTTCTCTATACACACGAAATCATTTGACCAAATCCTTATATACCGGTGCACACAGCGTTTGAGCAATTTTAGGTTTGTCAATTGAAACCCTAACTTGGTATGAAATTTCAGGTTTGTCAATCCCTAACATTTTAGTTAATTGTTCAAAATGCTGTGTTTCTGAAAAAAAAAACCGAAATCAATTAGCTAAAAAATTTATAGCAAAACGTTGTGTCAATCCCTAACATTTATATCATGAATGGAAGAAATGATGGCCGCAGCGTGGATTCACCACTTCCACATGCTTCATGTCTTCTCAATTAGCTAAAAAATCTTTCCCTGCATCTTCCAGATATCATAGGTAGCAAGAATGCCAAATCTTCATGGGAAGTATACCAAATGTGTTGTTTGTTTTTTAATTAAAGGGTACTTTTGGTATTTTATAAAATAATTAACCCCGTTAACTGAATTTTGGATGGAAAATCAAGTTAGTAATTGATAAAAAAATCTTAGGTAGGGGGTAAATGATTAAAAATTTCTTTATTTTAAGTTTTTCCTTTTATTTTTAACACTATGATGGTATGTTCTTTGAGAATTTCTTTTCTTTATAAAAAGTTTAAAGGAATGAAAATTACCCTATTTTAAAAGTCATACGGTTTAAACAAAATGTATTAAAACGTCTTATATTGAAAACGTCCGTAATTATTAAAATTCATACAAAATTTGAAAACTGAAACGTCTTATATTAATTTATGGTGACCATCACACATAAAGTTGGCATTTTGTTTTTTTTTTTTTTGGTAATATTATTTTTTTTTTGGTAATAAGTTGGCATTTAATTTCACCCCAAAAAAAATGGTGGCATTTAATAACGGTCCAAATTCCAAATGTGGCGCCTCCACGGTACACTCTAAATAGAGCTTCCCCACACCATAAGTAGTCCACACCCCCCCACTGCCCACTAGCTTCTCATTCCCAAGTTTCCATCTTTTTTTCATCTCTGTGTTGTTCGTTAATTCTCTTATTCTTTTCAGTGTCAAAAAAAAAAAACAAAAACAAAAGGAATGGCTTTGTTCAGTAGTGTGCTATGCATTGCGTCTCTTATCTCCTTGATGTGGATGGTTGAGGCTCGAATTCCAGGGGTTTACAGTGGAGGAGCTTGGCAAAGTGCTCATGCAACATTCTATGGAGGATCTGATGCTTCCGGCACAATGGGTATGTATATATATATACTATGTGGTGCAAAGAAAACCCTTTTTGTTGTTTTTCACATATGAAATGTGAGTAATTTAATTAAGTGGAATGAATGTTTTGAATTCAGGGGGAGCATGTGGGTATGGAAACTTGTATAGCCAAGGGTATGGAGTTAACACAGCTGCATTGAGCACTGCACTTTTCAACAATGGTTTGAGTTGCGGTGCATGCTTTGAGATCAAATGCGCAAACGACAGAGAATGGTGTCACTCTGGAAGCCCCTCCATCTTCATAACCGCCACTAACTTCTGTCCCCCAAACTTTGCTCTCCCAAACGACAATGGTGGATGGTGCAACCCTCCTCGCCCACACTTCGATCTTGCCATGCCCATGTTCCTCAAGATTGCCGAATACCGTGCTGGCATCGTACCGGTAGTTCATCGCAGGTACCCCATTTTACTCTTTCTAGCTACGTTTATTAATTTCAGTTTTAGTCTTCGGAAAAGGAAAAACATTTCCAAGTTCCAACACTATTATTATACATAAATTATGGGTTTAAAATTTATTTTATTATCGCCTATATATATAAAATATACATAAAATATATTGGGGCTTATATTTTTTTTTATCTCTTTTATTCACATAGGCAAATTATGGGAAGTACATTTCTGATTTTGTATAAAATAAAAAGTTATATTTATCTCATTTTACACACGAGAGAAACGATTTTTTTCCACACACAAAAGAGAGGTGATTTATTTTTTATTTTCTTTTTTCTCCTCTTACTTATTGTTCCACTTATAATTTTGTTTTTGTTTTTACAACATGAGGTAAGGTTAAAAGTGAATCAGATCTATTTTATTTTGAAATGGATCCTCTAATGTGAGAAAAAAAAACATGAATATGACATGGTCATGTGAGAAGATCACAACCATACAAAGTTATGATTATAATTTTATAACTACTTATTTACTATTTTTTTTCTCTCCTCTATTATTATCATTGATTCTATTATTATCATTGATTCTATTATTATTATTATTATTGATCTAACGTTATGATTTTGTAAATGATTTTGTAACTACTTATTTACCATATTATGATTTTTTCTCACTTTACCATATTATCTGATTTTTTCAGATCAGAGGATGAATCCATTTTATTTTATTTTTTTGTCTCCCTTCTCTTCTTAGCTGGTGTTATTCACTTTTTTTTTCACGAGATATGCAACTTTGGTAAATGTATTCCTAAAATATAGTATTAGCATAGCCACTAGGAATGTAAAGAGCAGGTGAAGTTAGTAATGCGACATTATTAGGACAATAAATTTGGTGGGGTTAGCTTTTCGTTATGTTCGGTTCCTTTCATTGCTTGTGTTTGTGTTAGTGAAGAAGGGATTTGGATTCTCTCATGTGAAAAAATAATAATGTGATAATGTTATTTGATCATAATTTGATGAGAAATAATAAAGAAAAAAGTATATGACTTTTAAATGAGTAATTGTAATTAAATAACATGATCACTTGATCAGTTTTCCTTATAAGGGAATCCAAATCCATCGGTTATGCTGTGTTTGTTTTTGTTTTTGTTTTTCCTTATAATGAATGTTGGTTGGTATTTGCGTAGGGTGCCATGTAGAAAGCAGGGTGGAATAAGGTTCACAATCAACGGCTTCCGTTACTTCAACCTGGTGCTGATTAGCAACGTGGCGGGCGCAGGGGATATCGTGCGCACCTATGTGAAGGGCACCCGAACCGGGTGGATACCCATGAGCCGAAACTGGGGTCAGAATTGGCAATCAAACGCTGTATTGGTGGGTCAGTCCTTGTCCTTTCGGGTCATCGGCAGCGACCGCCGCAGTTCCACCTCATGGAACATTGTTCCATCCAATTGGCAATTCGGTCAAACTTTCACCGGAAAGAATTTTCGGGTTTGATGACTCACCGGTCACCACCCCAGTCACCAGTCAACACAACTCTTCCCGCTTTTTAAGTCAACACAACTCTTCCCGCTTTTTAAATTTATAATATAATATTATAAATTAATATATAAACGAAAAGTACAACAATTTTTTTTTGGTTTCCCGCTAATTATTCATTTCCAGTTTTGCCCATTTTTATTCTAGATGCTTTTCTTTTTGACTGGATTGTTTTGAAGACTGTGATGTGACACTGTGCAGAGGAAGGTCATTAAAAAAAAGTAAAAAGTGAGTCAAAGAATGGGTGAATGACAAGTTATTTTGACAAATTGTTAACTTTTTTGTTTCTGATTGGTGGGTTTGATTTAATATGTTATCGAGGGCGCGTGATTGAGGTTGTACTTATTTGGTTTATTAGGGAATGGGAGTGTTAGAGCGTAACGTAACCGAAGGTAAATTCTGAAGCGGCTAAGCAAAAATAGAAGCCCACGGCTAATTAGTATTTTTTATACAATGATGTGGTTATGTATTTCTATATATTGCTCCATGTATCTAAGGAAGTGTGTTATGGTTAACATATTATATAAGCTCAAAATGGAAAAGTGTTGTTGGGTTTGTTTCGAGTTCATGCATATTTGTTCTCTTCCCTTCCTTCTCTTTTATTTCGGTATGGATGTAAGATGTTTGTTGGATAAAACTAGATGTGTAGTAACTAGTAAGTGAAGAGTTGTCTAGGACTTTATGCCAATGCCCAAAATGGTAATCACAACTACTACATTACGAATAATAAATGAAATATTTAAATTTGAAGCACCGAAGCTAGAATTCAACGAGTTACTTTACATGGATTAAAGGGAAACGGAGCAATTTTGCTTTGAGGGTCAGGTAACAAAAAAGCCTCTAATATATATGAACCTACTATGTGAAAGTTAGTTTGAGGTCAACATTGAAGACAGGAGTTAATTTGATATGAAAAACCATATGCTATTCTGCAATAAGATATAAGCTACTTGTGATTCCAAGCTAACAACACGGCATGTTAGTTTTCACTATTCCTACTAATAATTTACCTTGTTGGAAACTGAGAATGTTCTCTAGTCAATAAGTCAACCCTGACATTCTTCTTATATGGATGACTTTTTTTTAACCCTGCATTCATCTATATTCCTGGGGGCAATGAATACAAGAGGGACATAATTTCCATCTTCGGTTTAATCCAATTCTTCTCCTAATTTCATCGCAGTAGAACAAAAAGACAGAAGAAATAGTATATGGAAAGAAAATGAAAGGTCTAGACTGAAATGGATGTTCCACTCCCTTCACGTGAAAGCAATAAATTATCCTATCCAATTTTGGTTGATTGAATGCCTTTATGTGTTTTTAATTTTAGGGGATGAAATATGTGGACAGAATACTGAAAATCCTCCTCTCCTATGCGCTTAAATCAGAGGAGGAATATTGTTTCTTTCATGTCACTAAAAGTATATTAGTTTGCACTGTGTACTGTGACAGAGTACGTACAATTATTGAAATCATATGAACACATGGCATGCGACTGATGATAATCGTTTAATGCTATCCAACACCCACATCACAAGGAAGATGAGCACACTGAATTTTTGTTTTTGTTTTTTTGGGTACAAGAGCCAACTGGAATTATATCAAAACAGGAATACATCTTGTATATTTTTAATGTTTCTCACGCAATACCATTTTCCATCTACTGTGTTTTCCCCCTCTCACTTTTCAGCACCCTCTCAATTATACACAAAGATAAAAGCAAAATAATATCAATTAACAAAATCTTATACCATTAATTCATCAATTATTCCATATCAATCCAAATAGAAAAATATAATCTTTCACTAATAATCCATCAATTATGTCACATTAATCTCCCCGTAAGCTTAACATCAAGAATTTAAATTGAAGTTCTGCATATCATTTATCATTCCCAATTCAAACCTCCAAACAAAGCCTCATTTTGACAATTTCCGTTGCTTGATTGAATTCGAAACACCTTCCTTCAACGAAGCCTTCCTTAAAATTCCAGATATCTGCTAATGGGTATCTACCACTAGAGTTGTACTAATTAAACTCCATAAGAGCTGTAGCCAACGCTCCAAAGACCTCATCACCCAAGTCATCCTTTAAAGTTCTCAATTTTTTATCTTCATCTAAAAATTCCAGCATAATACATACACCACATATATTTAGATCATGGTCCATAGTATACATGGGACATCAAGGAAGAAACATGCCAACTAAGTGCTAAAGATGTGACCAGTAACTTCCAATAGATTTTACACTCCTTGACAACAAGAGTTTGTTGAAGTTCTTCCATTGCTTCCAACTCCTACTCCTCCTTATTCTCCTACTTCTTTCTTCTAAACAGCTAGTGTAAAAATATAAAGTAGGATACTTGAGTATGGTACTTGTAAGAGTACCATAATAAAAAATAAAAAATCAAGCTTCAGGTTTTAAATTCTATATATCAGTCCTAATTCAAACAAAGCCTCAAGTTTTCCTTCGTTTTGACAATTTCCATTGCTTGATTATATGCGAAACACCCTCCTTCAATGAAGCCTTCCTTCCTTCCTTAAAATTCCAGAGCTCCTCCGGTAATGAGTTTCTACCACTAGGATTGTACTCATTCAACTCCATCAGAGCTCTAGCCACAGCTCCAAAGACCTCATCACCGAACTCTTCCTTTAATGTTCTCAGTTTTTCATCTTCTTCATCTAAAATTTCCTGCATAATATATAAATCCAACATAGACTTAGGACCATGCATAGAACAATAGGCACCTTAATCGGCCAATACATCTTTAAACAACACCTACAGCATACCTTATTACTTAGCTATTGCGAAATGATGCATTTTGTTTTTTAAGCACTAATCAGCATGAACAATGGATGCCACATGAACATTTCCTAGAGATAAAAAAGATAACTTCCATTATTTGAACACATGTAATTTTGATTATTGTACCTTAGCGTTCCCAGCTTTATCTAATAAAACTTTATATGGATGCCAGCTTGGATCTCTAAGATAAGCCTCCCACTGTGAGCATAACTCCACAGCTTTCACATTCACTTCATCATTAGAAAATTTTCTCTTAGCTGCTTTCACAAACGGCTTACCATCAAGCTCCCCCATTCTTTTAACACCAATAAATGCCCCAGTCATCTTCCCTATCCCCTGTGAACAAGGAAATCAGATTGAAAAGCTTATTTTGCTACAAGTTTAACTTTGAGCATCAGATCCTATAAAGTAGCAGCATGAAAAAAAACATGCAAACAACCTTAATTTGTGGTGAGGTTGACAACTCATTTCATACAAAAAAAGCCCTCTATCCTGGTTTTGAAAATAATTTAGAGAACATATTCCAAAGTTGATTTTCAGACCATTGAATGAATTGAAGGCATAAAGGCATAATCACATCGAAGAGATTCACATTTATGCACAGAAAAAGATACATACACTAATTAACTCCCTGCGAGCATCTTGCAATTCGTCATTGGTTTTCTTGACAACAAGAGTTTGTTTAAGTTCTTCCATTGCTTCCAATTCATTCTCTTTATCCTGCAAAGCCAATTTAATTGCATCCATTTTTTTCTTCTCCTCCACATCTTCATCCTCCCCCATGTGTTTCATTACTTGGAGAGCTCCCCTCATGTGTTCGATCTCCAATTCCAGTGTTTGTTTAGCATCAAGTCTTCTTTGTAGTTCATGAATTTTTTCATGGAGTTTCTCCTTTTCTTTCTGTAACGTTAAACCACAAAATGACCAAGTCAAAATCTTAAATGGATACAAGTAATTGAATTAAATACTCTCAATAGAAGAAAATGGAATCCATATATGCAAAAAGAAGAAGAAGGAATCCGTGCCTTTTGTTCTTCAGCCAAATGCATCACTTTCTCATCAGCCTTGTTTTGCTCCATTATTGCCATCTCATTCTGCAGTCAAAGAAGATGAAGAACAAAATTCATAAGTCTTAGAATTATTAAAATAGAAAAGAGAAAGAGGAGGAGGGGGTTGGAATTTGACACAAAATGTCTGGCTTATCCATAAATTTACACAGCCAAAATATATTACATTTTTCTTCTTAAAATGTAGTTTCTTTCTCTCATTGTCATTCCGTGCTTGATGCTTTTGCAGATCATTCTCACGGTTCTGAAGCTCTTTCTTTTGAGCTTCCAGATGCAATCTGGCTTTTTCATGATCCATAAAAATATTGTTCAAATGATCACGGTCCCTCTGCTGTATCTTTTGAATTTCTAATGGAACAGGGTGAAACACAAGGTGAGTAAGTACCTTAATGATTAGAAAATCACATGAACTATAATAATTCACTTCAAAGTAAAATAGACAGTAAGCTATCATGAAAGGATAGATATAATAATCATACAAAGCAGAAAGTTTCACCAATCAACTCAGAGAAACACAGTAAACTATGATGAAAAGAAAAACCAAAACGAACTAGAACAACAATTCACTTAAAAGTTTCAACATACCATTATTAAATGATTTAATCATCTCCTCTTTCTGTTCCATCACTCTGTTCAGGGACCAATCAATCTCATCATATTTGCTACATACCTGTTCCAATTCCTTATTCTTCATTATCAAGGTATTAGCTAAACCCGAGACAAGCTTTGATGTTTTCCTTTTGTCCTCCGCTTCTTTTCCAGAAACAGTTTTCAAGTCCCCATTTTTACGAAGGTGAAAACCAATTATACTCTTCAAGTTGTAGTCATCATCGCGGGCCACCCATCCACACAGCCTACCCCTTTGGCATCTTGAACTGTAGTAATCCCTCTTACCACAATGTTCCGCTTCAAAGCTCTTTTCAAAGTGCATAGCATTGTTGAAACCATACCAATCTTTGCTGAACTCGACAATGGCAAAACCTGAATGTCCATTATGGTTCCATAGAGGACGAACTCTCAAAGGGTGAAATCCTTTTAGGGTAAACTCCTCCCTTAGTTTGGTACCACTTTCTCCAACATACCTTCCGTTTTCAATTTTCGTAGGAATGTTAGCAACAATACCCATCCAAGGCCAGACAAACAATGGATCCTTGCCAACAGGTTCTGGTCTAATATTCTGTAGGTATAATTGAAGAGCAGAATGCTTTGCTATAACTTTAATCTCTCTGCTATGTGAACCCCTGGCAAATCTTGATGCATGTTTCAAAAGCTCACTCACGGAGTATTCTTGCCTGTCAAGGCAAAAGGGGCACCTATTTGTTGAATTTGAGATTTTGAATTTAAAGAAATCATTCTTCAAGTCATCGTAATATCTCTGTTCATAATACTTCAAGTCAGACTCACTGATACTTTCCGAGTGACGTGACATCTGCAGATGAGAATAGCAAGATGAAGTCGATCATCACATACTACACAGTAGAGACGCCAAGAAAAAAGAATGGAAGAGATTTATAATGCTCAATGATATTTCCAATTTATTCTATAACCAATAATATTTTTATGCTCAATGATTATTTATTATGGAATAACCAGAAGCCAAGAAAAAATAAAAAATAAAACGATTATTTATCATGCTCAATGATATAATATTTCCAATTTGCCAATAATGTTTTTTTTTGTAGGAGTAGGAAAAATGTTCTTATATTCTTTCATTCAATCAAAGCTGAAGATTAAAAATGAAATTTTTCAAAAAAAGAAGAAAGCGATGAGGCGATTAGCATAATAATAGTAGTAGTTGTTGGGAACTCGTTCCCTCAACTCGGCTCAGGGTGTTTCTTTGCTGAAGTCAATCAGCAACATTCTGGATCTAGGATTTCATCTATCTTTGCCTCAGCCTGAATTTTACCAGGTCGGGTAGTGCAGCGAAAAAAAATCACAAACAGAGGAGAGAGAAAGAGAACACAAGCAGTTTTAAAGTGGCAAAACCTTCTATCCAATGAAGAAGCAAAAACCCACGGGACCTAGTAGTCCAGATCAAACGTCCACTAAATTCACCAATATGGTGGTTAACACAACATCTCCAACAAAGGTGATAATCAAACTACCCTATAGATGTTTCACTCAAACTCTCTCTAGAGATCTCTCAAATGCAAAGCTTAAAGTTTTGCTCACAAATCTCTTAAACAATTTTTCCTCAAATTTCCTGATAGCCTCCACCTACAACTAATGAATATATATAGAGGAAGTGGAATGTAGGTTTAGGATTTTATGAAATCCCTCAATCGGTTTGGGCTTAACGTTGAAGAAGGAAGCCCAGCAGTAGTAGTAATTGTTGAAACGATTTAATATTTGTTGAGTTGTACAGTTGTTGGAATTTTAATAATTGATTATACAGTTACATAATCATAGGAAATTTGTATTAAATAGATTAATTTTCTTCCTTATTTGCAGTTGATTGACATAATCATAGGATATTAACATAATTATAGGATATTTGTATTAATTTTCTTTCTTATTTGCAGTTTAAAATTTGAATTTAAAAAGTTATAAAAGTTTATTATAAATCTTTCAACGCTACGCGGTCTATAGCTGATTATTATATATTTATATTCAAATAAGACGCGTTAAAAAAAATTAAAATCTCTTCTAAAAGCACAGGATTACTCGCATGTTATTTTTAATTATAATTGGTAAACTATTGTTTCATGCAATGATAAAATAAGTTTCTGTACTCAAAATTATATACTTTAAACTTAAAATTATATTTATATAAAATTCAGCTGATTTTCTTAATATATTACTTATAAATAAAGTGCCAAACATATACTTTTTATCTTTTTTCTTTCTTTTACCATGTCTTATTTTATATTGGCTAATCGTTTTGTTTCATGTTTGTTTTTAGTTAATTATACTGATTTCAACTTTTTTTTTTCAATAATGAATTCCTATTAATAGGTATAGTTTAACACCCCTGAATGATAAACAACTTTTACGACAAATAAAATGAATTTGAATGGAAAATTTAATAAACATTTTAAAAGAGATTATTACAAACAATACTACAAATTAAAATTAATTCTTAACATTAATTTTATGTTTATATATTTTTTAGAATTTTTTTTAAGATAATCGTATATTAATCTTAAATGAATAGGTGGGATAAGTGCTTAAGATTACAGCTTTAACATGGTGTATTGGAAAGACATCATAGGCAACAACAAAGAAAGCTTTGGTAATTTGCGAAGTTTAAATTATTTTTTAGCAAGTTTGCTAACGTGTCGTTCTCTCCTTCAGTATCCACTTTGTGTTCACACTACAAAATACTTTAATTTTTTCCACTATAAAATTAGCTGAATTTTATATAAAAGTATATGTTTGACACTTAAAAAAAACAGTTAGTTGCATTATTTACTAGAAAAATATTAGACATGCATGACATCATTATTCTTATAGACAAACGTATATAGAGGTTATCCTTAATAAATTATTCCAGTCTATAACAGGACATCATTCATGCTCCTTTAAAGACTTCGTAGAAGTATTTTTATTAAAAATTTTTAACATAAATATTTTAAATATTTGTGTATAACCAATCTAAAAATTATAAAATAAAAGATGAAAAATTAATATTTCAAAAAATATGCATAATTAATACAAAAGAATTATGTATCAAAAAGAATACAAAAGAATTATGTATCACAAAGAATACAAAAGAATTTAAAATTATAATTTAAATAAAAAATGATATTTATCATTCTGTAAAAACAAATTAAAAAAATTTAATCAGTGTGTAAATAAATAATTATTCAGTGACCATTCAACTCTTAGCATCGTAAAAATATGTTAGTCATTGTTATCAAAAAACAAAATGTTAGCCATTAAGTATTTTACGGACCATTTTAATGTTTTCCACTACCTTCTGTATGAAAAATTATTAAGCCTATTAATAATGTTTATTAGTATGTCTATTGGGTGGGAAAATTTTTAATATTTAAAATTCAAACTATTTAAATTTGAATATTGAACTTGATGGGTAGGAAAAGAGTTTAGCATTTAATGTTTCTGTATTGGAAAAAAAATATATATAATAAATTTAGATATCATATAAAATTATAGATTAAATTATAAAAATATATGTAGAGTTGATAAAAAATAATTTAAATTTGAAATTTTACTGCAAAAAAAATAAAAGAATGACTTATTTATACTTTATAAGAAAATAAAATAAAATATAACTTAAAAAAATTGGGAAAGGATATTGTAACAACCAAGTTGTGTTACTAGCATGTTACTACCAATCAATCTCATCGTTAGATCGTTTATGTTGATCCAACGGTTATATTTATTTCCATCTTTGTATGGTAATGATTTCTCAAATTTAATATTTTATATTTATTTCCACCTTTGTATCGTTATGATTTCTCATATTTAATGCTTTACTTTATATATGGAGAATTATAACCATACAAAGATGGAAATAAGTATAACCGTTGGATCAACATAAGCAATTTAATGGTGAGATTAATTGGTAATAACATGGTAGTAACACAACTTGGTTGTTACAATATTTTTTCCCAAAAAAATATTACAAAAAGGAAAAAAAATTGTAAGGTATTAATTATATTAATGATTTCTTTATGTGTCGTCTGCAGTTTTAAATTTTGAATTTTTTTTTAAAAAAAAAAAAACCTAAACAAAACATATTTAATGAAATTTGAAAAGGCAAAGAAGGTCATTAGTTGTGCTAAATGCATTAAAAGTGATGGTAATAAAAAATATTTGGAATTTTAATGCTACTAACGATAGCCTTATGTATCTTTTGTAATTTTAATTTTTGTTTTTTTTAAAAAAAAAAAAAACATAAACAAACAAATTAAATATTATTTGAAAAACATTAATGTAGGTCACTACTTCATGCCATTCCTGTGACTAAATGCATTAAAAAATGAGATGATTAAAAAACGAAGATAACCAAAAAAGTTTTGAATTTTAATGCTATTAGTGACGACCTTACATATCATTTGGAATTTTAAATTTTCACTTTTTAACCCCTAAAATGTATTTATAGTAAAGTGCGCTTTAGAGTGATTTAGAGACATACATATTCTTTGTAACACATTTACCTAACAATAATAGTTATTTTTTTATTATTTTGTTATAAAATGTGATTTCTGAAAAGAACTAAATTTGAAAGACACAATAAAGTAAAAATTTATGAGCACCCAATATATAATTGCTTGAAATATGGTGCTATATTTTTCTCGATAATCACAGTATCCGAAGAGACAGCTCTAAACTTGAGTAATGTATTACTTTTTAGCTTGATAGGATTGTGAATTATGTTAAAAAAATATAAAAGGAATTGGAAATGAGTTAATAGAAGGATTTAGATCATATATGTAGTGACTTGCAGGCATAGTTGTTAAAATCTCGATTTATCACTACGATTTTAGGATTTTTTACGTCAAATCAATTTTATCATTATTTCAAACGCTTTTACGTTTTACGATTTTTAATCTCCTTCCGATTTTACTTAAAATCTCAATTTTGACAACATTTGCAGGTTTGAATTTCAGTTACATTGTTTTACTTTATTTTATTTTTGGTAAACTCAGTTGCATTATTTCCTACAAAAATATTAGACATGCATGGCATCATTATTCTTAGGGATAGGATATTGTGACACACAAATAATGTTACGACTACATCTTAACCGTTGATTTCCGCCAATCAACGGTTATCATTTTTCAAATCAAACTCATTAATTAATTATTAATTTGCAATAAATGATAACCGTTATTAACTCATTTCCAATTCCTTTTATATTTTTTTAACATAATTCACAATCCTATCAAGCTAAAAAGTAAGGGATAGGATATTGTGACACACAAATAATGTTACGCACAATGTTACGACCACATCTTAACCGTTGATTTCCGCCAATCAACGGTTATCATTTTTCAAATCAAACTCATTAATTTGTGGCAAATATCTATATTAATATCATTAACTCCTGCATTGGTATTTGTCAGGCCTATTAAAATCCCATTAACTGTTAAAATTCGAAATTTAAACTTAATATAGGAGGAAAAAAGTTCAGTATTAATTTGTGGCAAACATCTGTATTAATATCCCACTATTTTTTCAAAATTGGAATTTTAAACATTATAGGGTTAACTTTATGCATTGGAAACGTCAAGCCTAATAAATATCATTTAATTCTCATAAAAGCCCAAAATCAACATCCATAAGAATATTAAAAGACTGATTAAAGAATCGAAAAAAATTTGACAATCACCAACTGTAAGTGATAATAAAAGGAATGATAACTTAAAATTCTATGTAAATGTCATAAATCATAACGTGAAAGGAATTTTAAAAGACTGATTAAAGAATCAAACATAACAACACACCATAAATTGCCATTTATTAATCAATCAATTTCTCACCAAAACACAATTAAAATTTAAAAGATAAAATTATAGATTAAACAAAAAAAATTTTAAAATTATAAAAATTTAAATATAGTTGATACAAAATAATTTAATGTGAAATTGCCTATGTTAATAATGATTGTCCAATTTGATGAATAAAAATGAGAAATCGTTAATGTTGCATAAAAAAACAGATTCAAAAAAATATTGTAAAATAACAAAATTATTTATACTGTAAAAGAATTAAAAATTTGAAATAAATTAAATGAAAAATTATGTGAACAATTTTTTGTAGCAAACAACTCAATCAATGTCCCACTGTATTCTACATTGGAATTTCCAAATTAATAATAACTCAACTCTTCTAAATTTTGAATTTATGTTTAAATTTGAATTTTTAAATTTGTAATGGTGGAAAAACTTTTGAAACTTTTTTTGTGGCAGACAACTCATTTAATATGTCACTATTTTTTGTTGTTGTATATTATGAGTAAAAAAAACCTATAATTTTCTTTTGTTGTATATCCCACTATTTTTTGCATGGATAATTGTTAGCCCTATTAATGCTGCATAAAAAAAACAACAACATAAAAAAATAGTAAAATAACAAAATTATTTATATTATAAAATAAATTAAATGAAAAATTATGTGAACTTGATATGTGGAAAAAGAGTTCAGCATTTAATATTTATAAAGTACGAAAAGATATATATATTATTTTTGAACCATGTCACCAGTTATAGAGTTTCAAATAACTCCCTGTAACTTCCCATTAACGCGAAACGTTAAAACGTCAATTACCATTAATACGAAACGTCAATTATCATTAATGCAAAACGTTACCATAATGTAAAACGTCAAAACGTCAATTATCATTAATGCGAAACGTCAATTACCATAAAGCCTCTTTTATTATTAATTAAACCAATTGACACATATTACACATGAGACACAAATAGTTTTACATAGAATACCGGCATTATTATCTGCTCCAAATAAAAATATCCATATATAATATGATGAGTATTAAAAGCAACAGTCATACTATAATCAACTACTGGCATTATAATATTGAACTAAATCCAATTACGTTAGAACAAGAATTTAAATTGAAGTTCTGCATATCCTTTCCTAATTCAAACCACCCAAACGAAACCTCAGGTTCTCCTTCGTTTTAATAATTTCCATTGCTTCATTAAATGAGAAACACCCTCCTTCAAAGACGCCTTCCTTCCTTCCTTAAAACTCCATAGCTCCGGTAATGGATATCTACCACTGGGGTTGTACTCATTCAACTCTTTCAGAGCTGTAGCCACCGCTTCAAAGACCTCATCACCTAACTCATCCTTTAAAGTTCTCAGTTTTTCATCTTCTTCATCTAAAATTTCCTGCATAATAACATATATTAAGATCATGGTACCTGCATGGAACATCAGAAAAAAAACATGCCAAACAAACACTAGAGAGATGACCACCACCTTGCCCTGCCAATAATTTTTTAAACAACACTTGCAGCATACTTTGCTTTGTAATTATTTTGAAATGATGCATTGCATTTTTTAAATATTTTTTTAAAGAACCCATTCAATCTAAAAGCATAAACTATTAGTGGTTTTATATTATATCTCTATAACACCCCCTCACACATGAGCCCATTAAACTCGAAGGGTAGCCCCGCCTACCTATGCTAAGAAATTTTATAATATTTAATTATTTATTAATAGACCGGGGATAATGAGGATCGAACCACTTGGTCACGAAGACTCTGATATCATGTAAAGATCCAATTTAACTCAAAAACTTAAACTATTAGGCAAAAACCATAACCACTTGGTCACGAAGACTTATAAGGGATTAAAAGAAAAAAAAACTGATATCATGTAAAGATCCAATTTAACTCAAAAAACTATTAAACTATTAAGAAAAAAAACTTAAACACAACAACAAACTACCTAGGCAAAAACCATATTAATAAAATATTTCATATTATATCTCTAACAATTCATAGCATGAATAAGTCGGTACCTTAATGATTAGAAAATCACATGAACTAGAATAATTCACTTCAAAGTAAAATAGACAGTAAGCTATCATGAAAGGATAGATATAATAATCATACAAAGCAGAAAGTTTCACCAATCAACTCATAGAAACACAGTAAACTATGATGAAAAGAAAAACCAAGACGAACTAGAACAACAATTCACTTAAAGTTTCAACATACCATTATTAAATGATTTAATCATCTCCTCTTTCTGTTCCATCACTCTGTTCAGGGACCGATTAATCTCATCATATTTGCTACATACCTGTTCCAATTCCTTATTCTTCATTATCAAGGTATTAGCTAAACCCGAGACAAGCTTTGATGTTTTCCTTTTGTCCTCTACTTCTTTTCCAGAAACAGTTTTCAAGTCCCCATTTATACGAAGGTGAAAACCAATTATACTCTTCAAGTTGTAGTCATCATCGCGGGCCACCCATCCACACAACCTACCCCTCTGACATCTTGAACTGTAGTAATCCCTCTTACCACAATGTTCCGCTTCAAAGCTCTTTTCAAAGTTCATAGCATTGGTGAAACCATCCCAATCTTTGCCGAACTCGACAATGGCAAAGCCTGAATGTCCATTATGGTTCCATAGGGGATGCACTTCCAGGGGGTGAAATCCTTTTTGGGTAAACTTCTCCCTTAGTTTGGTACCACTTTTTCCAACATACCTTCCATTTTCAATTTCAGTAGGAATATTAGCAACAATACCCATCGAAGGCCACACAAACAATTGATCCTTGCTAACAGGTTCTGGTCTAATATTCTTACAAAGATACCTATCAATGTATAATTGAAGAGCAGAGTGCTTCGCTATAACTTTAATCTCTCTGCTATGTGAACCCCTGGCAAATCTTGATGCATGTCTCAAAAGCTCACTCACGGAGTAATCCTGCCTGTCAAGGCAAAAGGGGCACCTATATGTTGAATTTGAGATTTTGAATTTGAAGCAATCATTCTTCAAGTCATTGTAATATCTATGTTCATAATACTTCAAGTCAGACTCACTGATACGTTCTGAGTGACGTGACATCTGCAAATGAGAATTGGAATATGGAGTCGATCATCACATACTACACACTAGAGATGCCAAGAAAAAAGAACAATTTATAATGCTCAATGATATTTCCAATTTATTCTATAACCAATAATATTTTTAATATTTTTAGGGAAAGGTTGTACTTACAACCTATTTTTTTTTATAACTCTTACAACCAATATCTTAATAGTTGATTTCCGCCAATCAACGGTTAAGATTTATTGCGAATAAATAATTAATTAATAAATTTTATTGGCAAAAACTTAACCGTTGATTGGCGGAAATCAACGGTTAAGATATTGGTAGTAAAAGGTTGTAAAGAAAAATAGGTTGTAATTATAACCTCTCCCATATTTTTATGCTCAATGATTATTTATTATGGAATAACCAGAAGCCAAGAAAAATAAAAAATAAAACGATTATTTATTATGCTCAATGATATAATATTTCCAGAGTAGGAAAAATGTTCTTATATTCTTTCATTCAATCAAAGCTGAAGATTAAAAAGGAAATTTTTCAAAAAATTAGAAAGCGATGAGGCGATTAGCATAATAATAGTAGTTGTTGGGAACTCGTTCCCTCAACTCGGCTTAGGTGTTTTTTTGCGGAAGTCAATCAGCAACATTCTGGATCTAGGATTTTGTCTCTCTTGCCTCGGCCTGAACTTTACCAGGTCGGATAGTGCAGCGAAAAAAAAATCACAAACACAGGAGAGAGAAAGAGAACACAAATTTTTAAAGTGGCAAAACCTTCTATCCAATGAAGAAGCAAAAACCCACGGGACCTAGTAGTCCAGATCAAACGTCCACTAAATTCACCAATATGGTGGTTAACACAACCTCTCCAACAAAAGTGATAATCAAACTACTCTAGAGATGTTTCACTCAAACTCTCTCTAGAGATCTCTCAAATGCAAAGCTTAAAGGTTTGCTCACAAATCTCTTAAACAATTTTTCTCTCAAATTGCCTGATCTGTCTCTGACCTAGCCTCCACCTACAGCTACTGAATATATAGAGGAAGTGGAATTTAGGTTTAGAATTTTATGAAATCCCTCAATGGGCTTGGGCTTAGCATTGAAGAAGGAAGCCCAGCAGTAGTAGTAATTGTTGAAATGATATAATATTTGTTGAGTTGTATAATTGTTGGAATTTTAATAATTGATTACACAGTTACATAATCATAAGAGATTTGTATTAAATAGATAAATTTTCTTCCTTATTTGCAGTTGATTGACATAATCATAGGATATTGACATTATTATAGGAGATTTGTATTAATTTTCTTTCTTATTTGCAGTTTAAAATTTGAATTTAAAAAGTTTATTATAAATCTTTCAACGCTACGCGGTCTATAGCTGATTGTTATATATTTATATTCAAATAAGACGCGTTAAAAAATTAAAATCTCTTCTAAAAGCACAGGATAAGTGAAAAAAGAGTTCAACATTTAATGTTTCTGTAATGGGAAAAAGATATATATATATATATATATATATATATATATATATATATATAGAAATTTGAATTTTAATATGAGAAAAGTCTACTAGATACAGCAACCAAATATCAGGGGGGAGAATGGAAAACACTTGGATTATTTTCCATTGGATGATCCAGTGGGAATTTAGGTAACCAATCTGCGCAATCATTGCTCTCTCTCTGTAGGTATGAGTAAGATGAACCTCCCAAACTTTCGCTAACCATGCTCGAATGTGAATCACTAATCGCGGCTCTCGAGCTGCTCATCCATTTTGGTGAGCAAAGTGATAACAGATTTTGAATCACCTTTTAAAATAATATTCCTCCAACCTCCTTCCCAAGCCAGTTCTAAACCTGTAAGAACACCCCAAAGTTCAACTGTAAATGCTGAACATTGACCAATATGGTATGCAAATCCATTAAAAAAAAAGACCTCTATCATTCTGTAAAAAACAAATCATAAAAATTTAATCACTATTAAATAAAAAATTAATTTAATATATAAGAAAGAAATTAAACTTTCCTTTTTTTATTGCAAGAGTATAATTAACACAATTTCCTATGTTATGAATGAATAACTAAATGCTATTATTTGGAGAAAGTACAACCTTCTATAGATGTTTTTCACTATTTTTTTGTATGAAAAATCATTATGTCTCAATAATATTTACTATTGGGTGAAAAAATATTTAATATTTAAATTTTAAATTTTTTAATTTGAATTTTGAACTTGAAATGATGGAAAAAAGTTCAGCATTTAATGTTTGTACACTGGGAAAATGATTTATTTAAAAAATTTGAATTTAATATAAAATTATAGATTAAACAAAAAAGCTATTTAAAATTGTAAAAATATATTTATCGTTGATAAAAAATAATTTAAATTTAAAATTTAAACTTCATAGGGAAAAAAAGGATTAAGATTGGATGTCAAACCGCTATATTAATATTTCACTACTTTTTGCATAGGTGATTGTTAAGCCTATTAATAATACCATAATTTTAGCTTACCAAAAAAAAAAAAACCATAATTTTCTGCATCGAAAATTGTTAAGCCTATTAATAATATTTTGTTAAGCCTACTAAAAATATTTATTATTATATAATTAAACTAATGAATGATCTTTTGATATTACCCTATTCAACTTCAACTATAAAGTGTTTAATAGAATATTAAACGTACGAACTCAAATATATTCCAAATCTTTATCTCTTATATATGTCACAAATACACAGACCACAAAAAGTCGATTCAAAGGCAACTTTAAAAAATATAGAAATATAGTAATCTAGACGTACTATAAGAACAATTTTGTGTGGATAAATATAAAAACATATTACATGCTGATATAAAATGCTGACAGTTAAAGATGACAAACTAGGCTCGGTCTGGAGGGCAGCCCACCAACTAATTTTTATAATTAAATTAAAATTTCATCATTCTTCTTTTATAAATAAATTCCCAAATCTGATTTCAATGTTTGTAAATATAAATTTGTAAATTTCAAAATACTAATGACACAAATCCTTAAAAAAATAATTATTTACATAAAATGCAGATAGTGTATTACAAAAAAAAATGCAGATAGTTAAAGGTTGCAAACTGGGCTTGGCCGAGAAGCCCTGCCCGCCCCCGTCTGCCAACAAGTTTTTATAATTAAATTAAAATTTCACTATTCTTTTTTATTAATTAAATTCCTATTTCAGATTTCAATTTTTGTAAATACAATTTATAAAATTCCAAATATTTACTACACAAATCCTTAATTCAGGTCATTAGTTCAATAGGATTGATTTTGCTAACCGGTGTTAGTATTTTACATACTACTTTAATATTTTACACTATTTAATTTATGCATTTGAAATTATTAAGCCTATTAATAATATTTATTATTATGTCTATTCTCATTACTTTTTGCATGGAAAATTGTTAATTCTATTAATAATTTTTATTACTATGTCTATTGGGTGCAAATATATTTAATATTTAAAATTCAATCTTTTTATATTTGAATTTTAAACTTGACAGGTGACAAAAGAGTTCAATATTCAATGTTTATGTAGTAGGAAAAATGATATATATATATATATATATATATATATATATATACATGTATATATATATATATAAAAATTTAAATTTAATATAATAGATTGTAGAATAAACGAAAAAAAATTAAATTAAAAAGATATATGTATAGTTGATAAAAAATAATTTGAAATTTAAATTTGAAATTTAAATAAAAATTAAAAAATGACATATTTATAAACGTGAAAGCATTGAAAATTTCAAGCAATTGCGTGGTAAAATTTCAAAAGTCACTGTAGACATTTTCAAAACACAAAGTAATTATATTACGAGGGGTCTTCTAACAGTTAATGAAAATAGCAGTAATTAATATACCTAATAGGAATAAGTCATTTAATGTAAAATTGCCGATGTTAATAATGAGTGTCCAATTTGATGAATAAAAATGAGAAATCATTAATGTCGCATAAAAAAGAAAAAAAAACATTCAAAAAAATATTGTAAAATAAAAAAATTATTTATATTGTAAAATAATTCAAAATTTGGAAATAAACTAAATGAAAAATTATGTGAACAATTTTTTGTAGCAAACAACTCATTCAATGTCCCAATGTATTCTACATTGGAATTTCCAAATCAATAATAACTCAACTCTTCTAAATTTTGAATTTATGTTTAAATTTGAATTTTGAATTTGAATTTTTAACTTTGTCATGGTGGAAAAACTTTTGGAAAATTTTTTGTGGCAGACAACTCATTTAATGTCTCACTATTTTTTCTTTTGTTGTATATTATGAGTAAAAAAAACATATACTTTTCTTTTGTTGTATATCCCACTATTTTTTGCATGGATAATTATTAGCCGTATTAATGCTGCATAAAAAATACAACAACATAAAAAAAATAGTAAAATAACAAAATTATTTATATTGTAAAATAAATTTGAAAATAATTAAATTGAAAATTATGTGAACTTATATGTGGAAAAAGAGTTCAGCATTTAATATTTATACAGTGAGAAAAGATATATATAATAAATTTGAATTTAATGTAAAATTATAGATTAAACAATAAAATATTTAAAATTATAAAAAAACATTTATAGTCCATAAAAATTATTTAAATTTCAAATTTAATTGAAAAATAAGAAATGGCATAACTTATACTTTACAGAAAATAAATTAAAATTTTAACATAAAAATTTTAAATATACATGTACAACCAATTAAAAAATATACATTTACTTTAAAAAAAAATACTTAACACAAACATTTTAAATATAAATGTATAAACAATTAAAAATATATATATAAATCATAAATTAAAATTTAAAAAAAATTGTATAACAAAATATGTATATTAATATAAAAAATCTAAATTTAAATAAAAAATGACGTCTGTCATTTTATAAAAAAAATATTATTAAAATTTAAGAACTATAAAAATGAAAAGTTTAAGGGGATATGTTATTCTACCTACCATTTTTTCTGCCTACCTTTGCTTACCACCCTCCAACACCGTTAGATCAGAATCTTAACTAACATTTATATTTCTCTTTTTTTTTTGAGATTCTGATCTAACGGTGTTGGAGGATGATAGGCAAAGGTAGGCAGAAAAATGGTAGGTAGAATAACCTATCCCAAATTTAATTTAGTACATAAGAAAGCAATTAAACTTTCACTTTTTCTTATTGCAAGAGTGTAATTAACACAAATACTTGCAAAAAATAAATTTTTATATAAAATGCTGACAGTTAGAGGTGGAAAACTGGGCTCGGCCCGGAGGGCCGACCCTCCAATATATTTTTATAATTCAATTGAAATTTTGTCCTTCTTCTTTTATAATTAAATTACTAAATCTGATTTCAATTTTTGTAAATATAGATTTGTGAAATTCCAAATATTAACGACACTAATCCTTGCAAACAAAATGACCATTTATGGTGGCAGACAAGACATTGAATGTCCCACTGCCCATCACATTGGTATCCAAAAAGAAATCAGTTGTTTGAATTGCTTTTTACGTTGGAATCGGTCATTGACTAAAATTTGAAATGGTTTACAATTTTGAATTTAAAATATTTTTGAATTAATTTTAATTAAAAACGTTATTAATTTCTTTTTGTGAAAAAATGGTGAAGCTTTTATATCAGTTCACCTTTTCAATGCAATTAAATCCCACTACCTTCTCCTTGGAAAATGTTGGGCGCATGCATTTTGTATAAATAGAGAAGTTGTGTTTACGGTCTTTTTTAGCTATTCTACGATTTCTTTGTTCATTTATCTTTCTGTGGATTGTTCTGTTGGTATTATTTTTTGGTTCCTTTTGTTGGGAACTCGGTTCCCTCAAACTCGACTAGGAAGCCTTTTGTGCGGAAGTCAATCAACCAAATCTTTTGCTCAAACAATCAAATATTTTCTCTCAAGTTTTTCTCAACTCAATCTTCTCATATTTTTTAGCCTCCACCCTAACAATGGGTATTTATAAGAGGTGGAATTAGGGTTAGGGGTATTTTAGGAAAACCCCTCAAATGGGCTTGGGCTTAGCATTGAAGGAGGAAGCCCAACAAATCTCCCTCTCTGACTTCAATGCGTCGACTTCAGCATCAACCCTGCTCCTTCACAGCAGTCTTCAAATTTCTTTGCTGGAACCGGCTTCGTCATCATATCGGACCAATTTTGGTCAGTGTGCACTTTGACGAGTTCGAGCTCTCCACCTTCCACCACATCCTGAATCCAGTGATACCTCACATCAATGTGCTTAGTGCGGGAGTGATAGGTCGAATTCTTCGCAAGATGGATTGCGCTTTGATTGTCACAACCCAGCTCGTACTTGCCTTGTTCATGGCCGAGTTCCATGAGGAACTTCTTCATCCACAGCATCTCTTTGCTTG